>CM019215.1:101729644-101750368 GCA_009741485.1 Malurus cyaneus samueli
CTGATGTCATTGAAGAATTAGTTCACCAAAGTCGGTTGTTTGTTTTTGTTCTAAAATACCTCACATTTAACTTATACTGCATGACTATAGACAGAAATTTTAAAACAAAGATGATGTACAATATTTTGGATTAATTTGATGATGCAAAACATTTTGGATTAATTTCTTCATGTAAATCTAGGGATCTGAGACATACTAAGATTGAAAAGGTTTTAAAACACTTAGTTTTCCCAAAGGCAATATTGTTTCTCACCCATTCTTACCAATAGCTTAGATAAATTACATTAAATGTAATAAATCACATTATAAGATTTAGTCTGTCTTGGCTCTGTAACAAGAATGTTACCACCAAGGGTATGTCTAACATACTGGTTTCTTTGAATTCTGCTAATTAACTTTACCTCCACATTACTGGATGTTAAGGAAAGCTTGAGTAAAATCTTTCTTTGTAGAGAAAATAATTAAAAATGGGTGTTTTGTAAATGAAGTATTTTTGCAATGTTTGAAAAATACCTTCACTAGGGGACATTTTTGTAGTACTTCTTGCTAATCCTTTAGGGATTGCCCTGGTGACCTGGTTCTGAAACACTTGGTACTATATTTTTCCTGAGATGCTTTCTATTACAGATGAAAAGGAATGAAATTTATCTATTTTAGTCAGTCTCTATCCACTTTCACTAATTAATACCTGAAAAGGAGAAGATTATTTTTTTTTTTAATTTGAACTTTATGAAATAGGAGATTAGTCCACTTTCTTATTTCTTATATCAGTTTTCTGTGTACTGGCTTTAGATAGAACTAACCTTTTACATGAAATGGAGTCTGGAGTGTGTAATTATATCAGAATCCTATACTAATGAAAGAACATACTAGAGACATAGATTTCAAGGATTATAAACTTGATTGTTTCTCCTTCCTCCCTCTGTACTCTCTTTCATGCCACTGGAACTCTGATTAATTATTTGAAAACCGAAGGGGTGTGCTCTTCTCAGGTGATAATTAAATTTGTGTTTAAGATGTAACACTTCTCCAAATAATCTTGAGCAACTTGATTTATTAATAAACACATGGCTATGGTATGACTGGAGTTCAATGGCAGACTTTTCTGTCCATCTGCTTCATTCTTCCCCCTCAATTTTTGAATATTTATAGGAAACTGTTGGATATTATTGACATATATTTTGAAACTGAGGATCATCATCTCTGTCTTCCATGCAAACTCTTGAAAAGGAAAATGAATTTCTTACAGAGTGTGATCCTGCTCTCTCTTGTACAGTTTGGCATGAAATTCATCACATAGCTTTTCCTACTCAGCTTGTGACCTGAATACAGATCATCAAACACATGGGTTTGTTCATGAACAAACATCCCTGTTTTACTTAAACTGTACTAAGCAAAAGGTCAAATAAAAGTTACAACAGGATTAAAGATGGATATGTGTAGCATTGCATGCGGGTCTGACAGACTGCTGAGAGAAAAAAAAAAGGGCCTTGCATGATATCCTGGCAACTACATCCAATGGATCAAGTGTGTTGTCAGTCAAATATTATGAGGTTTATAGTTTGATTGTAAATAGATATCTGTATATCTATAGAGAGGTAAATATAGAAAGACTATGAACAGATTTTAATTACAGAATCCAAACAATTTAAAATTCAGTTTTTTCCTTTTTCTTGTGGTTCTTTTTCCTCCGCACTAATTGAATTTTAGGTTTTCATTTGTTTAGGGTATTGCCTGAACTACTTTCAATCAGCTTTATTTGATAAATAATTTTATAAGATTAGAATAAAGCTAATAGTTTAAAAACAAACCCAAAATATTTATGAGTTGTAAGAACATTTGTGCAATCTATAATGCCATTTGCTTGACTACACTGAGACTTTTAAAAAACATTAGATAAAAGTAATTTTAATTTGTGTGGTTTTATATTTGAGTGCACATATAAAATAAAAAACCCTCTTATTACTTGTACAAATATGTTAAACATGTAATGTACAAAGAGTGCCATTTTCAGGCCTTCTGGGTAGCTGCCTCACATTATTCTAGTCGAGATTCTTGTACTTCATAATTCTCAACATCCATCAGCATGTTAAAAGAAGAGAGAGGATTTTTCTAATACCTCCTTAAGACAATTCCATTTTCAAACTCAAGACAGAAGTATTCTCATAGTCACTGAGACTCTTCACAGTTACCAATTCTCTGGAAAAACTATGATGAACAATTTAAACTATATATTGCTTAAAAAGTATCAAACAGGCTTGAATATGGAAAGCAGGCAATTAGGTTGGATGACCATCCATATGTTTGAGCACAGATGACGTAAGCTACCTTCCAGTCATGCACTGGACATTGCATAGAGCTTTATTTCTAGGGATTCTCTTGCTTTTATTTGTGTGGAATAATGAATATGTTAGACTTCACGACACTGGCAAAAGAATTTTACACTATAATGATCTCTAATAATTTACAAAACAAAAAAGCAAAAAAAACCCCACAACAATATAAACCAAACCAAAGAACCACAGCTAAACTATTATTTTAACTTCACTTGCTACTTCACATGGAAATATTTCTGTCATGGAGAATGTCAAGAGGATTTTCCGTTTTGTGATGCTTTGAACAGAAGCATTCTACTGCATTAAGAAATCTGGTTTCTTGAAGAAAATAATGTCTTAAAGAAGCATATCCTGCTCTTTATTAGAAGGACTGGTTTTCAATGATTAAAGTCTTATTTTCAGCTTATAACTTTGTTGTCATTACTGCTCAAAATTGACAGATTGGCAGAAGATAAATAGAAATTGATTATTTTTACAAGAATATTTATTTCAGCTTTAGCTGGAAGAAAACCACTGGTGACTACATCCTTCTTTTCAAGATAAGGATGCATGTATTAAACTAAAAACACTACTATAGGTAGATTTATGAGACATTCAACCAGCTATGAATGGATTTAAAACTGTGTTTTCTTTTGGGTGATTGCATAGAAAACTTTACATTTTACAATAAACCAGATGCAGAATTCCCCCGAGGAGTAAAGAGGCTGTGTGTTTTCACAGATTTCTGTGGCTTTTTTCCCTCCATTTGTTCCAGCAGACAAGTTATGCTGGCATTTGCTGTGCATGCAGTTTGGATGGTAGTGATAAGAGTTATCTGCCTTGATCGTAGATATTCAGTTGTGCCAAAGCACTTGCTTCAGAAGGCTGTGCTATGTTTCCCTCTCATTTCATGGACCTGGTAAAAAATGTCACATATTGCTTAGGGCAAAGTATTGCAACTGAAGGAGGAGTGGAAGCTGTTCCACACTGGCTGATATCAAGCTCATGCTGATGAAGAGCTCTGCAGATAAGCTGAGGAGCTGTACCCACACCTAATTCAGTACTGAATAGGAGAGACTGTATGTTTTCATTTTTAATTCAATTTCATTAGATTTCACTTAGACAGTTCTGTATGTTGTTTTGGTGTTTTCAAAGTGAAGAGATTATTTGCCCACATATTGGATGTAGATTATTGTTCTCATATCAGGCCCACCTAAGCTAATATTTTGACCACCTGCTGATCAACACAAATGATTTCTGAAATGAAACAGAAATATCCATAATGCCAAATACAGAAAAAAAAAAATTCATGATCATTGATCCTAGTTCAAATTATTTTCAGAATTGGACTGCAAACACAAATTTCTTAATCTTTCAATACAACTCAGACTTTACTTAATCATTCTGCTACTAACACATAAAGCAGAAGATAATCCAGCTCAGTATAAAAAGATACATTGGATTTACTATAATAAGAAGGACAAAATGCTGACCATAAGCATATTTAAAGGAAAGTAAGCCTTTTGCTAATGAACAAGCATTTCTGCAACCCTGCTGCAAGTGTAAATCCAAGTCAGTAGATTTTAATCTTTCCCTTCCCCTTCCCTGACCCATCCTGCCAGCTTTCTGTAAAAATGATCCATAGAAACTTTTGCAAAACAATATCTACTGCCCAGCTGAGATCTTGGCAATGTAAATCTGTTATATTCATTCCCTGCTTGCAGAAGAGGCTTCGTCTTTCCTGACACTCAAAGTCAAAAATCTTATCCCAGAATCCATCTCTCTATTTTCTGTTTATAGAGACATGTCCATATGTGGCATCCAGTTGTCAGCAAGTATTAGGAAAGGTCTTTATTTAATCTATTTTTGAAAAATGCATGTAAAATAGGTACACTAACATTAATAAGCAGGCAGTAGATTCTGAAATGTGAAAAGTTGGCCTGAGCAAAGAGGCATCTCACCCAAACAGGCAAAGTTGTTAGAAATCTCAAAACAGCTCAGTACTTATGGGAAGAAATACATATGACATAGTAATAAAGAGGGAGTGGAAAAGAACCCAGAACTGTATCTGAGCTATTTTGTTTTGTTCATGGAATATCTTCAGGGAGGAAAAAAAATCATTAAATTCATTTGAAAAAATTATATTTCCATTGATTATGGTTATGTTCAGCTTTTGCTTTTGTGATGCAGCAGTAGATAAAACAATGATGATAAGGCAATGTAGTGCTGGCTTAGAAATCTAAGGAGAGAACTTAAAGGGGGCAGATTAGGAAATGCTTTGTCTCTTTCTTTGAGAATAGAGGTTTTTATACCATAGGCCATTTTCTTCCTGTTTTTATTTAGAACCAGAAATGAGATAAAAGTGAGTGACTTTTACTTGAAAAAATAATTTCTGAAGACACATACAAAATGAGCAACAAAAGGCAAGACAAGGAATGACTGCCATATCATAGTGTTCAAACACTGAGATGGGTTCTGTTATATTTCTGTTCTCTTTTCTTATTATAAATATTTCATAAATATAAGTCAACTGAACTCCATCTAAGTTTTTGTTCTTATCATACTTTAACTTATTTAGGATTACATTATGTGTGTGCAACTTTTGAGGTAGAATAGAAGACGATGAAAAAAAAGAAATTAGAGCAGGTCTCAGTGAGGAAGGGAAATAGTAGAAAGATGGTATCCTTGAGTCCAAAGAGTTGCTTTCCCAAAGCTGCTGGTAAGAATAAGACTAGTTTCTTGTGTTTTGCTTCCATGTCCTACTGTTGCCATCAGCTTTACCTGTTTTTCCTTTACCTGGATAGAAGGATTTTTAATGCATCCAATCAATGGAAGAATATGCATGCAAAGAGAAGCATCTCATTCACAAGTCAGAAACTGTTAGAATTCTGTGGAATTTTGTTAGAACTATTTTACCCTGGCAAAGCATGCACAATTAATTCTAGCTGTTTTAGACAGACATATTTTTGTTATTGTTCCCAGAGAATGAAAGACAGAATCTGCCCCACTGTGGTAGTGGCAGTCACGGTTTTCCCTCTGACAATTATGTGACTGAATTATAGGCTTAAAGGGACAAATCAGAAATCTGCACAGACACAGTTTTATTTCAGGTTCTTTATCTGAAGGGCTTCCCAATGTTGGGTAGCCACTGTGACTTGTAGCTTTCAATCCAGTTCTTAAGAAATGATGCTGATTAAGTCTATCTGATGAAAAGGCATGCTAAAGCTTGGAGATCCTTCATTTCATTTCATTTCATTTCATATTTCATTTCATTTCATTTCATTCCATTTCAAGTGAATAAATTTTAGTGGATGCTCCTAAACATCCTATTATTTCCTCTCCTAGGAGATGTCTGGAAAGTTTAAGATACTCTCATTCAAAGATGCAAGTTTTACTGATAAATCCAAAATAAGTCAAAATTCTGTTTTCAGAATAATCCCTGAAATTCCACAGGTGAATTAACAGATTTATATCACTCAGAGTACTTTGACAAAAAAAAAAAAAAAAAAAAAAAAAAAAAAAAAGGGCAAGTATTTACTGTTGCTGCAATAACTGTTCAAACATATGTATGTGGTCTCTGTGTGCAACTAGATGCAAGAAATTAGTTCAGTTTCTGTGAATATTTATTGTTACCTGTTTGGAAACTGCCAGTGAAAGTTACAGTGATGATTGTACAGACAGATGCCCACAAGGACTATGTTTGAAACAATCAGATCTTCGTATACAGCCATGCACACTCTTGGATTTTTTAGTCACTCCACTTGGCATAAGGTTGAGTAAATGACTGGGGAGGTCAAAATGTGTGTGCAGAACTGGTAGTGCTCTGTGTCTTTCAGTTGTCTGGAACTGGATTTGGGGAGGTTTCGTACTTATTTGTAGAGGGAAGAAGAATAACAATCTGAACAGTCAGAGGTTTCATCTATTCTTGTTGTATGTATAGACGGCAAAGAGGGGAAAAGCTGCTTTAATCATATCCTGTTAGTTTAAATGTAGGGCTTTTTATGTCCTATTTTTCTAGGAAAATACATATAGTAATGCACCACACAATCACTTTAAGTACCACACAGGAAAACCTGCAGAAAACTGTTGCCATGGTCTAGATTTGGAGCAAATAGCCTAGCAATACATTTTCATTTTCAAAAGTCAAACCTGCCATTATATTTATGGCTTTGTTTAGATTATTTTTTTTCCTTTTTGTACATCTCCATCTAGAGTTTACAAAGAAAATAGACCTGCTGTGATATGAACCCCAAAGGAAAGATACACTGTGTCTGCAATACACTGAAATGTCAGGAAACCATTTATTGAGCCACTGGTGCCTTTAGTGGCTGGTTATAATTTGCTTTGCTGTCTGATAATGTGTGTGTTTGTAGATCAATTATCTCAAGAGCTCTTTGGAGCCATAAGGTCATCTTTCGCATATTTGTCAGATGCTTCTGTGCAGAGATGCCAAACAGCACATTTTTCTTCCTGAACTTAAAAATCATCTCTCAAAGTGCACAAAGTGATTATCTGGTGATGGCAGTACTGCCAGTGCTGTAGCTTTGTCACATTTTTAATATATTTGTATATATGTATATATAGTGAGCAAATTATGGAAGGAGTTTTACCTAAAGAAAAAATAGCAGGTAGTTTCTTTCAGATTGATGATTAGTAATTCACCAATTGGTGAGCACCTTTATTCAAATAGCAGTATTTTAATCTTGCCTGCATCCAGGTGGACAGAAGCCTTTTGTGACACCAGCATAATTTCTGTCAGTGGTCCAAGATTGAATAGTCCTTCTGGAAGGAATCCAGTCTTTTATGGTGAGAAAAGGACTGGTGAACATCAGCATACCTTGCTTTTCTCTTAGGACTGTAGCATTTAATGTGTTTTTACTATGAGTTAAGGAGCTGGAAGGAAGAAGAGGAATTTAATTCACAGTGTATCAAACAGATGGAATTATCTAATTTAAAATCAAATAGAAATAATAATTAAATAGAACCTTTACTAGAAAACTTGAAGGCACTTTGTAAACGTTACTTGTGAGAGACAAGGACAAAAGTGCAAAGGGGTAGTTAAATCATATGTGATTAACTTAGGTGATTAACTTAATGTGATTAACATATGTGATTAACAGAAAGCTAAAGTGATATGATAATATTTCATCTTGACAGTAGAATTTCTGAGAACAGTCCTAAAATCAGCCCCAGTTTGCACCGGGTTTACACTAAGGTATAAATTTATATGAGTAGCAGTGGCTTGCTCCTGATGTGTTTAATCATGTGACTGATACTCCGACAGATTGATCCTTGATCCAGTTGTGGTCTGAAGGGTGAACTCAGGCATGCCACCAGCTGATTCCATGCTGATTGTCACCCCGAAAATGGAGTTCACAAGGCTGATGGCCTCAAAGAAAGAAGAGATGAGAATGATTAAGCACAGGAGAAGGGGTACAAGAATAACAAGTGAGGGTGGAAATGACATGGGGATATCTCAGCCAATGACTATGTTAGCAGGTAGGGTTGGCCCAGATGGATGGGACCAGAAAGCAAAAGAGCTGATCCCAACACCCTGGGACCAGCCCTCTCTGTGTTTTCAGGATTTTCATTGTAGACTGCTTCTAGACCAGATAAGGAAAAACTGAACTTGGAAAAAAATGTACATAAAAGACATTCCATGTAATCTGAAGACCACAGACCATATGAAGAACATATTAATAGAATTTCCCTGGTGCATAATTGGATTTTTTTTCCATTTATGAGAGGTTTTAGATTCAAGACTTCTAAATATCTTGAAGGGGAGAGGATGAATCAGAAAACAAAACACATTTCTGGTTATGGAAACCTAACTTCGGAGCTGCCAGTTTCAGCCCTTTCACAGTATGTCTCATGTATATTTATGGAGGCCACTGAGGGAAAAACAATATCTTGTTTTGGATCTTTAAAGCCTGATGCAGATAACAGCTAATTTGCTTTGAGGTCCCTTGGTGTGTTGAATTTAATTCATCAAAAGGAAACTAATATGGAATAGTAAAATAATTATTAAAGTGGAAGTAAAAATAAATTATTAGAACAATAGAGGAGAATAAAGCAGACAATGTCTAAGTTTGTGGGATACTTCTTATTTTAATTACATTAATCATAATTGCTATTTGCGTGGTGATGAGACAGTATTTTCTGCTTTGTTGCAGGAGGGAAGTTTAGAGAAAGGAAGTATATGGAAATAAGGTGATGCAATCCAAACTGATGTCATACATAGTGACTTTATTTGCAGAACTAATAATTCAATGTACTTAGGAAAATATTTTCAATGTGTATTTGTTAGTTTGATAATCATGCATGTAATTGCAGACTTTTTTTTACTTGTTTCTATTGTATTTTGTTTAAAACTTTGGTTCCATGTGCATGACTTTTATGTCTTTGCATGACTTTCTATGAATTTTTGAGTCCTGAGAGTTCACACTCATAAAGAGTTGGCACTGTCACTATCTCAGCAGTATTTTTTCTGGAATATTTGCATTTGTCTTAACATGGAGCAGAGATGATACTTAGAAGTTTTGATCAGGGTACATAGCTAGATTTCTGGGAACAGCAATCCTAATCCTGGACTTGTCCTCCTTTTGGACATGAGATCAATCACAAATTCCAAACATAACATGAGATTTTGTTTTAGGAAAATTAAGTTCATAGTTCAATTACTCCACGCTTATGTCCTTTAATGTCAACCAAACTCTAACTCAGAAAAAAATTGAAGCTAGAAAACATTAAAACAATTTCTGCTTGAGAATGCAAACAAGTGCAGAAAATTATGGTTTTCTACATGCAGATGAAGGAAGATTCAATTTGGATGTTAAGGTTAAATTGCAGTTTTAAGTCTGTTTAGGATCCTATTTACAGTGATTGGAAATACGGGGAATCAAGGCACTGGGAAGGAAGTCCTCCATGAGCAGATGAAAGCAACAATCTTAAAAGTTCACCACGATAATATTGCTGTATGTGTGCTTTTTTTTTTGTTGAACCTTTGCTTTTTTTTCAGCATAGGTGTTCTAGATTGCTATTGCAAGTACACACTAAGAAGGCATAGCTTTTAACATTATTTTAAGAAAAAAAGTGAAACATTTTTTAATAAGGAAAACTTAGGTTTTGGGGTTTTTTAGGCCTTTGAAGGTATATTTGTTCATTTTTCCTTCTTACTGTTGCTATTCATTGTTCTAAACTTCATTTTATGGCTTGATGTTTTCTGCTTATAAAAAATCACTAACTTAATCCTTGTGTTGCTTGAAAAACCACTGAACATTCTGTAGTTAGCATTGAAACAGAAATCAGATGTCGTACATTAAAATGCCAAACCAGATTTTAATGAGTCACATTTGAGTTATGTGTTTTTTTTCCTTTCTAAGTGTGTAATGGGTCATCATTCCTGCCTTTTTGTTCTGTCTTGTTTGTATAGTCCACCTCAAAGGGCAAATCAATATGTATATGCATTTTATTTTTGAAATAATTAATAAGACAGGTAGTTAATTAAACCTGTATGAAGTTTTTAATGCCACCTACATTCTTTTATGAGAATTGATATCTCTTCTCTCTTTGTAATTCCTTCTGGGGACTTTTTTGGTATAACAAAAAAATATTGCTTGTTGCTTTTTCTCATGCTGATCATGAATTCAATAGGGATCAGCTCCTGCCAGTAAAGGCTGCATATTTATGCTATTGATTTGTGAGGGAAGGAAGCTGAAGGCTGTTTGTATTGTGCTATAAAATTAATAAATAATGATTCATTAGGGTAGCATCCTGCAGCTCACAGGTGAGCAGTAATTTGGTATGAGGGCTGTATTTTTATTTCCTGTTCTAAATGTGCTTGGGATGCCACAACTCGGGAGTCCTGCTGCTGCAGTGCCTGTGAAGACTGACCTAGACTAGTCAGTCCTCTGGGATTTGTTCTCTTTCAAGGTGGGGAGGTGAAGAAACAGGAAGCAGGCAGCATGTCCTCTCTGTCTCCTCTCCAGGGATATTTCTCCTTCCAGCAAAATTATGGGAAGATCTGTGCATCGGTGTGCTGGGAATCCTCAGGTGTCAGGAGAGGGCTGAGGTGTCCTTATCTTTGTTGGCTACGATAAGGAAATCATCTTTGTCATGTGTTTTTTGCCATAGGTAAAATGCACTGGAAACAATTAACTTGATTTTTCTATGGAGTATGAAGTTAAAAAAAAAAGGAAACTGTAGTTTCCAGTCCCAAGCCAAAACAGTGGTCCCTGTTTCAAATCGTCTCATGGTGCTATAATTGCTTTTGTTATTCTGAAATATTTTGTTCTTTGGGCACTATTTAGCTCTTTTAGCTGTTTGGCAATGATTGTGCTCATCCTTAATATAACCCTGATTCAGTCCTTCCTGAGGAAGAAATTAATTGGCATAGAGGACAAAAATCTGAGCTTCAAGACCGCAGCTGGGAAGTATTCAGGAAGCATTATAAAATACATTGAAGCTGAAGGAACATTTACACTGTGTTTTAAATTTGGCTATATTGGAAATATATTTTAACTCATTTTTGAGCCATCAGAGGATTTTAAAATATTAATACCCAGTGTGGTCTTGCAGAGTGTTTTGTGGTAGTTTGACTCATTGCTACCTCCTTTAAACTCAGAAATAGTAAATAGATTGGAGAATGCGAATTGAAGGCAAGGATGCATAAAATAAATGTGAAAGCACTGATATGGAGAAGTGGGTTTGTGTTAACAAAGATTAGATATTTATATGAATGACAGGTCCTTAAGATCATAATGTATAAACTACATTGACAGGGGAGCAGAGAGTCCTGGATGTAGAGGACAGTACCAGCTATGGAGTGAGTGGCTTTAGAGATTCCAGGGATTTAATTCAGTGAGAAGAGTTGAGATGCACAGCATATCATGTCAGCCTTTACATGAGACGTGCCTGAGGGCACTGTCCCTGTGGTGAACCAGAGTTAAAGTTTAAAAATAAATAGAAGGAAAATGTATCAATATACAGTAGGTGTGTGCACATTGAAACACTTGTCATATTTGACAGGTTCTTTGCTTAAAGAACCAACTGACATCTCTGATACCTGACTGGTCTCAATGTCTTTAAATTTATTTTTCAGTAATATTTTCTGTAGTCACCTTCTAGACTGTAAACTGTATACCTTACATACATCTGAATTTTAGTGTAATTCATCCTTCCTGATTGATCCTTGCTGGTGGCGTTGGAAGATAGACAGAAGAGTGAACAACAACATTCCTAGTACAGTATGGCATTACAGAAAAAGCAGAATAAACAGAGCAGAAGGAGGGAGGCAGATTGTAGTGCAACGATGGCCAAATACTTACATTTTCTGCAGCATAGAATAGCACAGAGGAGTCATCTTCTCAGCATGTGGGCTGAGGTTGGAAACTGGATTTTTTCAGCATAATTGAGACACTACCACTGATACAAAATAGTGAAGCTGACCACCCTCACCTTTTCTGTTCCATTTTTAAAAGATTTGGGGTTTGGTTTGTTCATTCTGTCTGGCCTGCAGGTTGTCAAGAACCTGATTCCCATGAGAAGCTGACAGTTTGGAGAGTAGATAAGAACATCACTGAAGCTCTGCACGCTTTTATGAATGAGAAAAAAGAGTGCTTTGAGTTTCGCAGGGTAGTAGATTTAGCTGTGCAGATGAGGCATTGATGGAAAAGAAAGGTTAGGAAAATTGCCAACAGAATTCCAGGTACTGGTACAGGTAGACAAAATTTAATATGGAAAGGGCTGCAAACAAAAATATAAATCATAAAGGAAGGAAAGAACCAAATTAGCACTATATAAGTGTATTTCATGCCTCCTCTCTTTTGAACTGTTATCTTCAAACTGCACAATATCCTATATTAAAATTTTACTCTTGCTCTTCCATGGAACTTTTTGCTAATGCCATTCCCCAGATGTGGCCTTTTTTTGTCCACTGGCGTTTCAGTTGGGACTTTTGTAAGCATTTCTGTGAACTGTCTCAAATCACAATCATCGGAGGATGATATGTGTAGAATCATTCAGTGTGGGAAAAAAAAAGATTATTCCAGTTTCTACTTTCAGTTCATAATGTCCTGTGAGACTAGTCCTGATAAGGTCCAAGACTTTAACTGCAAGTTACACTAGAAATCTGAGACAACCTGTGAAGCTTGTAAGAGACATCAGCTTTCTTCAGTGTGGGCAGAGGAAGCAAAATTGCTGTCAGTGTGTGATGGGCTCCTGGAGAAATCTGATGAGTCAGAGACAAATGCAGCCCAGATCTGGTGAAATATGTTTCTTTCTCGGCTTATATTCGCAGTCTGGTAGAAAACATCTTGACATCACCCTGTTATTTCTTTGAGGATTAAAAACATTTCTGCCTTTGCTCTGAGTGTGCTCATCTTTGACGATCTCTGCCAGAAAAAGGTTCATCTCCCCATTTGCTCACCCTGAAACTCTCACCTTTACCCGTGTGAGGGACTTGGAAATCCGGTAGCTGTGATAAAGGACAGAGTGTGCTAATGTAGAAACATTCAGCTGCTCTCAGCAGGAAATGCCTTGTCAATACCGGCAATAAGTAATGCGCTAAAGATTTGCTGTCGGGTGGCTGTCCTGACCACAGCAGGGTGGGAACTTGCAGCACGCAGATGGCTCTACATACTTAGGTCACCCACATTTACTCTGATGAATGTGAGTAGCATCCTCACTCTGGATTATTACACTGAATTGAGGGGAAGCTGTAGTAAATGACTGAGAGAGACCAATGTGATTTTTATTCCTGCCTCAACATGTGTTGTGTGCTGGGAGCTCTGTCCCTCGGGAGGTTTTGCCTGGCAGCCAGTCATGGCACAGACAGCTTCCCCCGCTGCTCTGCAAGAGCCTGCCCACCCTTGCTGGTGGGAAAGATGCCCGGGAAAACAGTGTGCGGAAAAAACACGCGGGAAATCATGCTATGGGAAGGCAAGGCATATTAAAGCAGCAAACTGAGACACAACAGGGGCCATTTTTCTTTGGGGTTCTTGGAGGGAGCAGGGGCCCGCCTGGAGGGTCATTGGCCGTCTTTTCTCCCCGCTTTTTCTTTATTTTCTTTTCTCCCTGTGGTCCTGCTTTTCCCCTGTCCTCACCTGTCCTGTCCATGTGCGCTGTTTCGCCGCTTCCCCGAGGCAGTTCAACACCGTGACAACCTCATGTTTGCTGTCTCTCCGACGGAGCTGCTGCCACCCCTCAGAGCTGCCGCAGCGTGTCTCGCAGCAGCCCGCAGCCCCAGCCTGCCCACAGCAACCCCCATTTATCCCACAGTGTTCCCGTAGCCACGGCCCCGTGTTCTCCGCCGAAGGGAGGGACACGCAGCCGCTGCTGTTTGGAAATCGCGCCCAGCCGCCTCAGGAGCCACGCAGGCTCCTCACGTTCGCAGCTCACACGCTCCTTCTGCCGAGCTGATGCCAACAGGGCACCCGGGGTACAGCGGTAACAATCTGTCTGCTATTCTGTCTCTCTGTTTCTCTTTTTCTCTCTTTGTTCTCTTCTTTTCCCCTTGGCAGGAAGTGGTAGGAACACTTACCTTTCTTTATCAATAAACAGTTCTCAGATATAATATTGCCACTTTTGCATTTTTTTTTAAAAACGAGATTGACTTTCATGTTAAAATTTAAAGGGTTTTAATAAATGACAAAAGGGTACATAAAAAGCAAAAGGGATACGACATCGGGTGCTTGGTGATCTGCTAGAGGCACACCAGGTATTGACAGAAACCTCTTTAAATATATTCGGTGTTACATCAGCCTAATGCCTGTTCATAGACATTTATGCATATTCAAACTTGTCTAGTAACTGTTCAACATGGATCCGCCTTTTTACAGTCTGGCTGTTTTATGTTCCTGGGGTCGTGTTTGTGTGACCCCTATTCCATAATTTCAGCAGATGGTCCTTGTCGATAGAGAAGTATTTAAAACAGCGGTCACAATACCCCTGAGCTTTCCATGCAGATAAGCCCATCTGAAGGTTGGGGGTCTCACCAGCCAGACTCCTTTTGCCGTAAACGATGGATGTTTTACAAGCTCTTCTGACCAGAGACTTTTACTAATACACATCCATTCCCCCTCTTGGTCAGGGTCTGTGCTTGATAGCCTTGGGGAAGGTGATCCTTTTCTCATGTATTCCTTTCTCCTTATCTTATCTTTTGATCAGTGTAATTGCAGCCAGGACACCATTCATAATCTCAGTGTGTCCCTGTAGCTTCTTGTATATTCTTGCTATAATGTGCAAAAAAATCCTACTTGGAAAAGTTTAAATCACAATCTACAATATTTCAGTTATTGCAAGATAATCGAAAGTGTTCTATAACTATATCTGAATTACAAAGAAAATAAGAACAGTAATTATTTCACAATCATGTTTACATATCTAAACAACTTCTACAAGTAAGACAACATTATATCATGATGCACAACACATACCATTTACCTTTAATCTTTGCGAGAACCAGCACTATATGTTTATCACACACATAGCACTCATCTTAATATTTGCGAAAGCCAACACTATAACATGTGTTTATAACACACTTTCTTTTCTGTCTAAGAAATCTATTAAAAGAGTCCTCCCCGACTCCCTCTTTTCACAGCGGGGTGGGACAATGATAAATGTTTTCTACCATTAACAGAGAAAATAACAGTCAAATAATTGAACAAAGGAGGCATCGGCACTGTTATTTTCATTTTTTTCTCAGGTTCCTAGCAGAGTGCCCTGCACTGAACTTAAAAAGTTCTGGTTATGCCATTTGCAATAGAAAAAAAAATAATTGAACAGAGTGGTTGCCCCACAGTTACTATGATCTTGTATTTATTAATTAAAATTTATGTCACCCATTTTGAGGTCATGCAGTTCTTTTTCTACAAAGAGGAAATTACATTGGTTTTCTTGTGTAATGCTTTTGAACAACTTTTAAAAACACTGGGATAAAATATGCTTGTCTTTCACAGCTTGGTTGGTATTAGAAATTTGCTTATTCAAAAGTGCACTTACACAGGCTGCATGTTAGTAATCATAGAATCAGAGAATATTTTGGGTTAGAGAGGACCTCTAAAGGCCATCTAGTCCAAGACCCCTATGATGAGCAGGGGCATCTTAAAATAGGTCAGGCTGTTCAGAGCTCGACCCAACCTCACCTTGAATTTTTCCAGGGAAAGGGAACCAACCACCTCTCTGGGCAACCTGTTCCAGTGTCTTATCACTCTCCTAGTGAAAAACCTCTTTCTTGTATCTGAAATAAATTACTCCCTTTTGGTTTGAAGCCATACCTCCATGTGCAATCACTACATGCCCTGGTAAAAAGTCTGTGTAGCTCTTTTATAGGGTCCCTTTAGAAGCTCCTCTGTGGGTTTTATTCCTGTACTGGAAGGCTGCTAATCTCTCCAGTGCCTTCTCTTCTCCAGGTTGAGCAACGCAGACTCTCCCAGTCTGTTTTAACAGCAGACATACTCCAGCCCTCTGTGGCTTCCTCTGGGCTCACTCCAACCTCTCCATGTCCTTCTCATATTCAGCATTCCAGGTAGAGTCTCATCAGAGTGGAGTAAAAGAGTAGTGTGTAGACATTAGCTTCTTTCACAGAAAGAACTTCTATGTGTATCTTATTTTTTAAAATCCTGAGTAACTACAAAAACATGGAGGATATCCTCTGCCACCCCTCTAAGTAAATGTATTTGTTTATAAATCCATACTGACAACTACCATTCGCCTTCTTGTACTTGTTCTGTTCGGAAATGTTTTCCAGAAGGATTAGCTGATCTATCTTCCCAAGGATTGAGGGATGGCTGACTTCCCTGTAGCTGCCTGGATTCTTACATTTAACAGACTCATGCAAGCCAGGCCAATGGAATATAAGTGTTGAGGCTTTGAAATTTATCCACTTTAAGAATGGATAATTTTTAGAATTTGATAGTGTAGATATAAACTTTTCCATTAGTTGAAAATGTGCATTTATACCAGTTACAGTTTTGTCATTTAGAGAATTAGGAGCTAATTCTTCACTTTACTCAAAAAAAGTATCTAAAGAAAGGCTAGTGCATTTCCATCTTCATTCCATTCTGCTTGCCACTACACTATTTTTAGGCAACAGAACAGCCACATTACAAGGCATCTTCTGGACAGTTGTCTTAGTGCCCTGAATTTCAAAGAGCCTGCAAACTACCCTGAGCAGCAGAAAATTTTTCTGTAACCCTTGAAGTAAAGAGGGCAGTTTTAATAATTCCTTTTAATTGATACATGGTTATGTGAGTTCCTGTGTCCTGTAAGGTAACTCTGCCTCCTCTGCATTTCTGACCCACATCTGTCACTATTTTAATAATAAATTTCATTTCAGTGGTTGCTCCTGAGCAAAAGGTGCATGTAAAGAAAATCCTGTAACCCAAATTACTTGATTTTCATATTTTAATCATATGTGCGTTTTACTAACCATTTTTCCAGACCTAGATTTTTTTCAGACTGGAAGGGTTCTGCAAGGTTTGGATGAAGGTCTTTTGGACTGAGTATATAATCCAGGCAAAAATCAGTGTGATTCTTATTCTAATATTGCTCATGTTATAAACAGGCAAACATCAATAAACTTGGTATTTCAGGGTCAAAATCAGGTTATACTTCAGAATATGTGTGTTTCAGTTCCTTCTCTGTCTGTGGTACTTTTAACAGAATGAATTTCAGGTCTTGACCCATCCTTGAATAACTGGATTGCTGTAGGGATATAAAAGATGTCTATTATCCATCTGCTTACACAGATGGACGACGGTAGCTTCAGAATTGTGAAAGCAGCCTTCAAGATTGTTTTATCTCAGCACATTTAAATATACTTTTAAAAAACTCTTTCTGATATTGTAAATGAATGAACAAGTAAGAGAAACTTGCTTTTCCGTAAATAGCAAGGGTATGATAGGCCTTTTCTGACAGCATGAGGCAAAGCACAGACCACTTTTCTTGACCACCACACACTTCATTCATTAATTCATGCTGTTGTCTAGGCAGCATGCCACATTCCAGATACATACTAGATATGGCACATGTAGGAAATATTCTGGACATCGAGTGTCATGTCACTCTTCTTCACTAAAATGTGACAAGATCTAGAGTTTGACTTTGAATGGTTTTTCTTCTGAAATAACAAGTTATTCCCTTGTCCTCTTTGTATTATGAATTTTTTGGGAAAAAAACAACTTTTCATAGGCATTATAAATACAATTATGACTTGAATAAAAAGAGTTAGTAGCATTGGATCAGTCTTGAGGTGTGTGGAAAACTTTTGCAGTGCCAGCTATTTGTTTGTTTTCTTTTTTAATTGAGATCATTAAACTACTTGAAATGTTGTCTGCATTTAGCTGGTAGACAAGAGAAACCCTCTTCAGCTTTCCCACAAAGGCTCAAATACTCAATAGCAGCAGTAAATAATGCAATTAAATGGACTGCAATTCAGTGTAGTTGCATTAAAAATTATGAGAACTGATTCAAAGCAGAAGAAAAGGAGTTAATTTATAGCAGACAAGAGAGGAAACATCCTTCTTTCCATTTTTACCTGCTGGTCGAAAGATAATACCTGCCTATATTCCAAAGGAGCAGAAGACAGGCAGGGATATTTTGTTCCTTCCTGAGCAGGAAAAAATGAAAGTAATAGCTTAATCTTAAAATTTGTTTGCAAAACACTTGGAAAACCAGGAAATGAAACCTCAATTTCTTGTTTTCTTTCTGAGTATTGCTGTGGTTGCAATAACAGCCAGAGCTGAGGGGAGCTTAATCTCTGAGAAACCAGATAATGCTCTTAGCTAAATGGCCACTCAGAAAGTGTGGAGGAATAAATGTAAAGTAGGTCTTTCCCTGTCTATTTTATGACCACACGCACTAATTCTTCACTTCTGAATTTTCATGTCTCTCCCATTTCATTAAGTGCTCAACACAACTTTTTTTTTCCTTTAAAAAAAGAATGTATTCTAGACAATTTTAGACAAACAATGTACAAGGCAGAAAGAGGTGTAGCTCCTGCAGATGCAGAGGAGGTCTCAGAGCCACTGTGCTCAGGTGCCCTTGACCACTGCTCCTGCTAGCACAGCAATTGGCAGCAGGCACACCTGGAGAGACTTAGCCCTCACTAAAGTAGGGGGTTAAAAGCAGGGGAAAAGCTTAGGAAAAGAGAATGATTGTGTTCTTGATCTGATAGTGCTGTGTTGCAGCCAGAAGAGCGGAGAGCAAGAGGAACGCAAGTATTTGGAGTTTGAGGCCAGAATGGCTTCAGCTTTGTGGTTGCTTTCTGGTCTGGGTGTGTGTGTTTCTGTGCGTGATGCTCTGATTCCTGATGAGGAACTCAATCATTAGAATGAAAAGTAAAACTTTGTGTTGTATTTTGATACTTGTATTTTTGAAGAAGTTCTTTTAACTTTGAAGGTGCAAAAGACACTGATACCTTTTGTTGCATCCCATTCTGGTTGTGGGAATTTGGACCCATGTTGTGTGAGTCTTTAAGTGTTTCAAACTTGAATCTCATGGTTTTACAAGTATTTTAGAACCTAAAATCCTTGTTGCATGTTCTTCCTGCCTCTCCAATGCTAGGAGGGGCTTCCTGGGTGATGGACTGAGGTTGTCAGGATGTGGGACAGCAAGCTTGTTTTGTTTTTTCCTCTATAGGTGAGAGACAGAGGTGTGCTGCCTGGACTCTTGGCTCTGCAGTTAGGCAGGCAGCAGCCTGGGAAAAGATTTGTTAGAAGGAGGGTAGGAGAAATAAAGGAAATGAGTTGTACAAAGAGGCATTTTGGTTACTGAGCAAGGATTTGTGGTAGGTGGCTCCAAACTCACGCTCTACTAACTCTAGACACTGATGCTTCACTTTAGTGAGTAGCTCCCATAAAGGAGGTGAATTGTAAAAGACTGTAAATAAACATAGTCTATGGCATGTGTTGATTTAAAGGTCTATGAGGTTTGCCAAGGAAGAGTTGAAAAATGTTTTCTTAGCAGGTGTGAAAGGCCACGGTGTCTTTATCTTCAAACAGGGACCTGTGACCTACAAAAACGTGTGACAAATTTGTATCTCTAGGGTTTGAGTTTTGCTGAGGAAAACAAATCCTTCTAGCCCAGCAATTGCAGAGATAACAGTCCAAATGTGAAACTCAGGTGGACTCATTAAGTCCTTGACTTTGGTAGTGGCTTGATACAGTATATTTAGGAGTGTGAGCTATTTTCCACTCTGTGTGAACTGTGGTAAATTGTGAATTTGAAGGCCTTTTGGTAGCATTGAATGTTCATGACTCTTGGCTGAAAGAGGAGAAAGGAAAGTGAGCAGGAAGTAGAACAGGGAGTGTTTTGAATTAGGATGGGAAAGAAAAATGTAGCAATGATATTCTTCTGCCACAACTTTGCATCTTTGGTATACCTGGGGTTGATGAAGAGAATGCTTTATGTGGGTGCTTAATTTGGGAAGAAATACACCACAGACTTTTTTAATATATTTTTTGTCCAGGAGGATTATTTTAAACTTTTTTAATTGGTGATTCTTAATGAGAGACGTGCTGTAGGTGTGTAGCTCATGTCTCAAATGGCTAGAAATCTTGTGTGGTAAAACTAGAAACAGAAGACTTGGTGTTTTTATCAGCCTTGTGATGTTCAAGCACACAGCTTCTAACTTCTGCCTCCTTTGTGCACAGTTTGAAAAATGTTGCTCTAAGTTGTAAGGGGAAAGGAAAATAATGGGGGGGGGGGGGAGGTTAGGATGAGGAGGTTTTCTATCTTGGACTTGAGAAGCTGACCTATTGAAGTCCAAGTTGTTCTAGTCAAGCTGTCTTGGTTGCTTTCCTTCTGAAATGCAGAAGGTAATAAAGAAGGAAATATCAGCAAAATCACATGAAACACCATCAGGCTATAATTAATTACAGTAAAGAAAGTATTTTCTAGTTCTTCCAATATCTTGAAACAACCTATTTATGACCTATGTGTAATGGTTACAAACCCTTCTACCAGATCTTGTGTCTGGGAAAATGTGTTTGAAGAGAAAAAGTGTAGGCCAAGAATTGATGCAGTTGGTGGTGATCTATATCAAATTCAAGATCTGCCTCATTGACTTTACCAAGTCTGTGCTCATTCTTGTGCCTAAATGAATTTAAAATGTAGAATGAGAAAATTAGGAAGCTGGAGAGGAATAAACCACTCTGGAAGTGAGAAAACAAACCAGTGTTTCACTAGAATCATGTGAAATATTTCTCCTGATATTAGTATTTTCTTTAATCCATGTAATACTTTTCTATCAATCCTTCTTTCCTAACACCCATCCTGATGTTGGCCTAGTTCAGTGTCTCTAAAGTTTGCTGAAATTTCTTTGTTTTATTTTTCTTTGCCCCTTCAAAAAAAAAAAAAAAACAAAAAAAAAAAAAAAAAAAAAAAAAAAAAAAAAAAAAACACCGCC
>CM019215.1:101751894-101845640 GCA_009741485.1 Malurus cyaneus samueli
TACCCTATAATTTAAGCCTTAAAGCAGAGTTTCTCTTATACTGACAGATTAATTCAAGGAGTGTCTTTGGGATAATTATCAGATTGGAGAGTTTTCCAGTCAAATGGAGGGACAGTACATGAGTTATAACTGTATAGTTGTGTCTGAAATGAGTGGGTCAGGGGGACTAAAGAGCTTTTTGAGTTGTACCCTCATTAGAGAACCTTCTACCTGTTTCAGAAGCTTAGTTGGGAGTGAAGTTGAATGGTGATGATTATGAAAGCTGTGTCTGTGTTTTGTGCTTGAGTTGGAAAGGGCTTCATGAAGACATGAGAGCTAAATCAAATAATTGGTAGTGCATGAAGGTAGTTTTGAGACTTGGAGACCCTTCCTAGCAATTGAAGTGATAAATTTAGTGCCAGTTTGCTAATCTGAGTGGTGGGTAAGTGAATTGGAATCAGGTGAATTAAATAATAACGGTCTTGATTTGGCGGGCTATGGAAAAAAAAAGGGGGGGGGGGAGGGGGAAAAAAAGGAGGGGAAAAAAAAAAAAATTTTTTTGGGGGGGGGGGTTTTTTTTTGTTTTTTTTTGGAAAAAAAGAAAAAACTAAAAATTTTAAAAATTGGAAAAAATTTTTGGGGTCAGTTCCCAATACTTTTTACTTGGCTTAAAGTTTTAAAATATGAGGGAAAAAAATTTTCAAAACATTAGTCTGTTTTTTTTTTGTTTTTTTTTTTTTTTTTGTTTTTTTTTAAGTAAGGATATTTTTCATGAGCAAAAGGATAATTCATTCATCAGTTACAATATTCATTATGAGCTTTAAACATGAATTTCCTTAAAGGAAGAAACATATCTCTTTACTTGGCTTAGAGGATAGTAAAGTAAAATAGGACATTTTTAATTTTATTTTTTAACAGAATCTTCCAAATTATATGTAGCTTGACTAACATTAGGATTCATCGTATTTTCTTTTTTCTTGCTACAAGAAAAAAGAGATTCCTGCAGTTTTGTTCATCTCCTTCCTATGCCGGTAGAGTGAGATAAGTACATGTTAAATTCACTTTCCTAATAAAATGTAATCTTAAGTTCTGTTGGAGTAATGGAAACAATAAAAAAAAAAAAAAAAAAAAAAAAGCAAAAAACTAAACCTCCCAGCTGTCATTGTTCAACTTAACATACACAAAGAGTTAATGTTTTTAATGGGGTGGGGGTTTTCTTGTTTGCTTTTTTTTAAAAAAAAAGGAAATGACCAATATTGCTATTTTAATACCTAGATCCTGATTCAGCAGTAGGAGGATAAACATTTAGGTAAATGAAATGGGATGCCCAGGGAGGTAGTAGAATCCCCAACCCTGGGGATGTCCAAGAATTGACTGGACATGGCACTTAAGGTTCTGGTCTTGTTGACAAGATGGATATCAGTCAAAGATTGGACTCCATGATCTTGAAGATCTTCTCCAAGCTTAATCATTCTCTGATGCTGTAAAATTTCTTTTCGAGCATCTCATTTTCTTAGGCCTAGGTAATAAAGGTGATCTTCCTTAAATTTAGACCAGCAGTAATATAGGTAAAAAAAAAAAAAAAAAATCTTTATTCTTAAATGGTGAATGGATGATTTTTTAGGACAGGACAGAAAAAGTTGAAAATGGTAAATTGCATAATTATATAATATTTATGTTGCTATGTTGCTTTTTTTTTTTTTTTTGCTAATTAGGCAGTGTCCTTTTTGCTATTTTATAATTATCTCTAGAAGGCCTTCTGGCTGAGATGCTTTGGAGAGTCATTCTAGTTGAAATGCTGTTTAGTGGCTTGGCACATTTATGAAGAAAAACATGGCCTTCAAGGAAATGCAGCACTCAGCTGGATCCTGATTCCCTTGTAGGACTGGCAGCAGGGGAAGTAGATGGCAGAGGCTTTTTTATTTGATAAAGGCTGTTAGGAGTGGTGCTAATAGCAATATACATCACTCTTATGAACACTGCTCACTGGAACCCTAACATGGATTTGCAAAAAGCAGTTTTTCTGTTTTGTGTCAAATATATATTTCCAGAACAGAATTTGAGTAGCTCCTGGAGTACCAGTAAATGAAAAAAAGCAGTTCAGTAATTCTTCCATGCAAGTATTCCAAACTGCGATCAGATGTGAAAAGCTTTTAAGGGAAGCAAGTTGATATCTTCCTCTAAAACTATTCTGTCAATCAGGCTTTGAACAACAAATCACAAAAGCTTTTTCCTACTTGCTTGCATTTTCTTACTCTTCCTGTGTGGTTTTGTTTTGTTTTTGTTTTTGTTTGTTTATTTTGGTGTTTTTGTTTTTTTGTTTTTTGTTTTTTTTTTTTTTTTTTTATTTTTTTATTTGTCTGGTTTATTGTTGACTTGTTTTGGACTTTTTCCTAACAGTCCACTGGAGTGAAACTGATTATATTTGGGTAAACTGCTCTGCTTGAGCTGTTCCAGTTCCTTTTTTTTTCCTCACTGGGCTTCATAGCTTCTGGGTTTTTTTTTTTGTTGGTTGATTGTTTTGGTTTGTTTTTGTGGGGTTTTGATTGTTGGTTGCTTTTTGTTACTGTTTTAGTGTTTCCCTTGCTCTTTTTAGCAGAAACCTATTTCCCAGCTCCTTTCCAACTTTTCCTCAGTGACTCTTCAGTAGAGGGGAAAAAACAAAATTGTCTTTAATTGCTGCCTCTCTGGCTTTGGAAGTGATTTGTATAAGTACCCTCTGCTACTGAGGTATATGCTGCAGCTGACTTTTTAAAAAAAATTTATAATTTTACACTTTTGGGTGTTGTTTTTATTCATTTAGTTTAGTACAGCTAAAGAAACTTTGGTCACTGTAGTTGATATATAATGAAATTTTACATACCAGTGACCACACAAATACAAACCCCCTGTACCTTTCCCTGCTGGATGCAGTTCAAGGCATTTTAAAAATTGCTTACATAGTAACAAATGAATGGTTAGAGACAACTGTTGATTTTAATTTACTTCCACACCCTAAAGTGGGTTTAGGAATAGTTTTTTTTAAACATAAATCTCTTGAATATTTCACATCTTTTCATGTAGTGATACTTATTCAGAAAATTACTGCATAGTAACTTCATTTGTGAGTTATATTAATATATCATTAATATTAATTTATGTCCTTATTAAACCGCAATTGATTAATTTTATTTAAAGAAAACAAAAGAGGCTATATCTGAATGCATGAGTAAAAAAAAAAAAGTATATAAAAAGTCACTTCCATACCAAATTTCTTTTCAGTTTCGTTAGAGGGTAAATAAAGGCAAATGTCCTTTTGTTTTCTTCTGTCAGATCAGCTTCTGCTGCTTTGTATTCTTCATAGAGCTCAGGTATAAATAAAGGCATGGGCAAGGGACCTGGATTCTCTCTTTTGGTTCATACATTAAATCCCAGATTCAGGTTTGAACCCTTTCCAAGGTTTCTTGAGTTTAGTGGATAAATCTTTGACTGGTCATCACGGTCCCAGCTGGTGCCCAGTCATTTGCTGGATTCCAGGTTCAGCAAAGTCTCAATTCGTATTAACTTTTTCTGAAGTCTCAGATAATATTTCTCTTCACAGAATGGGTAGTTCAAGAGCAGCAGCTATGTTAGGAGAAGCAGTGAAATGTTTAAGTGCCTGCTACAGCTTTTTTGACAGTAAAGTGCCAAAAATGCCTTAAAAATGCCAGAGGAAAGAAAAAAAAAATCTTAAAAGATTTATAGTATTTTCTAGTTTTCTTTCACAAAGTATGTTTTCAGTCTTGGTTTCATTGTGTTTGGTGAAGTTTTTCAGATCTCAAAGGAAAAGAAGAAATGACCAATTTTACCACAGTTACATTAATTTTAACACATTCTTTTTTTCAAATAGAGACAAGAATGGATCATGCTGGTGTTGCTTTTGATGTAATAGGGTCTTGAAAAGGTCTTTCTTGCCATATATGGCTCAACTTCAATAAACCAACATCTTAAATTGGAGTCTAAATCTTCTTTTCTGGTCTGGAAAAAGTAAAGCTTTTTTCATATGTTTAAGGCAAGTCTGTCCATGAATTGATTAAACCTTATGCTATGAGATGTATTTGCTCATCTTGTTCTTCTATTTCTGTAAAGCATTAAGTGAAAATCTTAAATTTCAATTTATGGTATTATTTTGTAAGCATGATGTCTCATTTGTGCACAATAGATTTCCCCCACCGAGAAAACTTCCTCAGAATATTAGTCTCCCTAGTTTCACCACCTGCAAGTTTAGTCTGTTTCTTGCAAAACTTACGCTTTCACCAAAAGTAATATTTATTAAATGTGAATGTCTTCATTGTGTTTCTGAGTTTTAGACCTTAGGACATTTGTTTCCAGTGATTTTCTTATCTGGAAATGGCACTTCTCCTTCATCTGGCAAAAGATTAATGTGTTTTCTTTCTGTTGTGAATCTGTTATGTACTTGTGATCATAACCTGATCATAAACCTTTCCAAACAAAACCACTGTGACTTTAATAAGCACTCGTGAAAAACCCTACTTTGAGCTTTTTCAAATTGTGACAATCTCATATGTCAATTGCATTGTCTTTTTCCTCCCCACCCTTTAATTAAATCAAAGGAAATGATCACCTTTTGGCAGATTGCTTTTTCCCATCAATATTAATGCATCTGACTTGATTTAGTTGTTTCTCCTTTTCTCTTTCTTGTTTGTGCTGATTGTCTTTAACCTTCAGCTCTAGACACACTTTGCTTTGCGTTATTAATTAATAAAAGTCTGTTGCTAACATAAAACATCTCCATGAATTTAGAGGTGTTCTAAACAATTAAAGTCTAAATGCACAGCTATCAATTTGACTTTACAGAAGGACTAGCATAAGAAAACCTGCCTTTAAGACAGGCTATCAGGTGATCATTTCTTACAGTGGAGGAATGAATTACAAGGATAATCTTGATAGTCAAGGCCAGGAATGTAAATTTGCATTGTGTTTTCTTGTTTTAAAGGACAGCAAGGTCATTTCTGAATTACTTGAAGTACTTTACTAACAGTTTGTGTGTTTATGTATGTGCGATAGGCATGAGATCTTGCTTACCTGGTTGCAGAAAGCATGCTATACTCTGAGGGATAGGAATACATAGAATTTGTCTTATGGAGTCAAGTGACTGCTCTGAAAGATGATTGCCATAAGAAACTGCAATTGCGGCCTTTTATTATTCTGCAATTTTTTGTTGTATTTAAACACAGGATATAATCTTTTTCTCTTACATGTTGTGATTAATCAAATCACATTGCAGAATTATATCGTGCCATGCACATTCAATTTTTCAGCATTTTTGCCATTTTTATACAGCTGTCTATACTTTAAAGCTAATCCTGTTCATTAGTTCTTGATATAGTCTTGTGACTTTGCAAAGAGCTTATATTTCTATTTTGTTCAAAGGTATTGCTGGCTCTGACCAATTTGCTATTTTGAATCTCCCAGTATGTTAATCCTCAACCAAATGACTGTAAGCCCTCATGATTGGCTCTCCCAGATATGTAAATACTATTTCCCATACAGTCTATGAAACAAATGTCTGTACTAAGGGAACCAGGGTGTTGCTGAGGTCTACACCTAATTTTGTCCCCACATGGTGGTATAACTGGAGTATGCTCTGAGAGCTTGGTGCCCCAATATGGGGGTTTTGTCCTTTTCACAACATGACGTCTTCATCACAGTCTCTCATGTCTACATCTGGTATTTGAATGAAATGCTCAGAGTGCTTGCAGCTGTGAGAAGATGCTCATGGAGCTCACCATTTAGGTTTCTAGCCTCTCAAATGGCAGGTACGGGCTTGTTTGAGACTTTAGAATGGGTTGGATTCATAGAGTATTCAAGTCTTTCTGCAAAGATGGCTGCTCTTTTCTACAATATTTCTCATCTTAAATGGGTTTTCAAGCCTGACATAGTAGAGTTAATTAAAATTTATTAAAGTAACAAAACATTTTCAATGTTGTTTATATTGAGAGTACATTTTTACTTTGGTAATTATCTACATGACTAATACCACCTTACTCATTGCAGAGAATGCTTTTATTTTCCCTGTATTCTGCTCTGTGGGCCAAAGCCAGCGTCTCTTCCTTACTGTGTTATCATTTGTGGGTTTTTATTATTAAATATGACTTAGCTGAGTGATAAAAGTTATCTTGGCATAATCTTTGTAGCTCTGTTGTCGCTCTCCCCAGGCTGATGAAAACAGTGCTAAAAGCCACAGAGCCTTGGGCAGCTGCTGAGGGGATGTTCAGGTTGCTGTGTCTGGCCCTGTACCTGTCTTGTATCAAACTTTTTACTTTGTAGACCTGCTATTGCTCCCTTACAAAGACAGTTGTATAGTATTTTTTACTGATATGAGCATCTTAAAAGGAACATAGTAGATACCTAAGTGGTATGCACAAAACTTTAATCATTCAACACGTGACTTTTGTTTATTTCATGGTAAAAGTTTCTTTCCTGTAAGCATTTACAAACGTACAACATTGGCATAAGTAGTTCAGAACTTGTAAGTCAAGTTAGGAGGCATTTCTGTGAGTGAAATGTGATCTGTGCTGGGTACAGAAACTTCTACAAAAGAGAAAACGTAATTAAGGAGTAGCCTTTTTTTCATGCCTAGATTCAATTGTTTAAAGTGGTGGTTTTTTTCAATTTGTTTTTAATAAGTTTTGCAGACATTATTGGCACCATTTCACTACTTATTAACTAATAAATCTTATACATTCTCATGTTATCACCCATTATTTGTTTTTATGGTCTGTAGATACCACTTCAGTTTATCAGGACAATGAACACAAGAACCAGAGAGACAGCAAATGTGCATCTAATTAAAACTAGACACCTTTCACTCCTTCTCAGCTTTAAATAGGAAGAGATTACTGAAAGAAGGGGATTAGAGGGAGGGAGGAGAACATCCTTCACTCTCCATGTCACAGAAAAAAGAAGAACAACGTTTAACAACTCAAATTTTACAGGGATAAATGGTAATGAACTTGCTTATCTATGAAACATTCCCACCTAGTGTTAACTTGTAATGCCTCTTGAATGCAAGTCGACTATAAAGGACCTTAATTCCTGAGAAAAGGAAAGGCATAATGCCAAAAAGGGCATCAACTTTCTCTTCATTTCCAGTGACAAAGGCAGTGAAGAGATATGATAGAGGCTGTAATGCAGGAAGTAAACAAAGCCCTTGCTCAATATTAATTAAAAGGCTTCAGAATGCAAGGAGTCTTAGACACTTACAAAAGGAAACTTTAATTGGATTAACTACTGAACAAATTTCAAGTTTAGATTCTTTGTTTTTAAGAGGAAAAAAATAGGGATATTGAAGACTCATTTGCAAAGGGACATTTACGAGTTAAATTATGTTAAAAAGTGTAGTCATATCTTGCCTCTAAGTATTATTGGATAAATGCAGTTTGTATGTGGTCTTGCCTAATAGGTAAGTAATATACTTAGCTGTGGCTTACGCTGAATTGTTTGAGGGTGTGAGCAAGGGGATATGATTTTTGAATGGGATCTCTTAAAAGTGATGAAATCGCAACCCAAAATTAGGCCTTGTGGTTACCAAAATGACACTGAAACAAATGTGTATCCTGTAGGATCTGCTTTTCTCTGTCTCTTTTCAGAATGGATTTAGCTAAATCTGGGGAAATCTCTACTGTCAAATGAAATAGATTAATCCTTGCTATGAATTCTTAGTCATATCTGAGAAACAAAAATGCTTTATTTAAGGGGATTAAAATTCTGTTATTGACATTAGGATTAATGATTTATTTGTATCAGTATATCTTTTCTGCATAAATATTTTTATAACTCTAAAGAACTTGTTAACTCAGAATTTAAGTGTGAAAAATTACTGGGTCTTTTCATGACCAAAAGCAATAATGCTTTTCTGTTCTTATTGTGGTAGTGCCAAAACTGTATCTTGGTACCCTTCATTCTACCCTTTATGCCACCACTTTCCAACTTTAACTTTGCTACTTATGCATTTCTGGGAAAATTATCTCTCTATATTACTGTTATTTTTAGTTTTTTTTTCCCCCCTCTCTACTTACATGGAAGCAAAAAAAACTGTTGTAATTGGAAATATTGGGAGGGGGGAAGTTTCAAGCTGACATGCTGAAAGAAAATGCCGTACAGACTCAGCCACACTGTAACAGCGTGGGGGTTTTCATTACTTTATTCTGTCATGCATCCCAGGTAATAAAATCATTTCAAGTGCAATGAACAATCTCTCATGCAACCAGAGCTGTGGTTTAGTGTCCATGTAAGAGCTATAAAGATACCCTCTGCTGAAAAGGAAATGTATGATGGGAATTTCTGTTAATGTTTCTTTCTTTTGCATTCACTTTGACTCATAAATGAATATTGCTTCTTTATGCTACTACTCTCCTTTTTTTCTTTGCTACTGCAGATAGAATATCAGAATTTATATAGAATTTATACAGAAATATACTGCATAATTTACTATCTGTCTTTTTTTACTGATACATATATATTTATGAAAGTCAGAAGAGAAAGAAAGAATGCAGTATGGTGAGTTCCTCTTTAGCAAAAAGGTGATGGAGAGATCAGTCTGACATTGGTAACTGTTGAGTTTTCAGATACACCTTTGCCTTTCCATGTCTTTGAATATCCACAGGACTGATTGGGAGCTTTCATTTATGGAGGAAAGAATGGCAGTGTTTTAAAATGGGTTTATAATGTTTTATCATTCTGCGTTTGAGACACCTGCTTTATCTGAGGAGTGGAAGTACCATTTTAGCCAGGTCCCAAAGCAGCGGTTGAAAATATTCTTAATAATGTCACTAAAATCAAGGTGATGCCTGGAGTTGTAAAGGTGAGGGTGTGTCCTGTCTAGTGACAAGTCAGAATTCACTCTTCTAATTTAGAGGAAAGATGCTTCTGAGAGCAGGGAGGAAGTGGTACACTTGGGTCACAACTGAGCTCCTTCCTCAAATTGGAGGGGACCATTTGCTCCCAAAGGTGGTGGTTTGCTGAGGGGGAATGTCTGCAAGTGGCAAAAGATCTGTCTTCCTATGACTTGCATCTGTGGAGGTCTGATGTTGAAGGAAATGTGGTTTTTATGCTCATTCCTAGATTTCTGATGTATAGTACAGCACCAATGTTGGATCAAACTAAAGGGGAATTACTTAGTTAGCACTCAAAGTTAAGTTAGCGCCCAAACTATGCCTGCTACGTATGATTTTAACTAGAATCATACACTCTTCTTATCCTCTACTTTGTTATGGAACTGGTCAAAAATCTTCCATGAAGTCTCTGACAAAACCAAGCCATGAGTTAAGAGCAGCTCATAGTTAATAACCTGGCTAGTAGAGCTGCAACATGTGATCTCTGGTTTCCAAACTCCTTATACAAAGAAATCCAAAGAAACCAGAAAAAAAATTATAGTTCTTTCTAGGAAAGGACTTAAGCTTCATTTTCTCCCAACTTAGTTTCTTTTTGCAGGGTGACTGACAGCAAGATAGCATCAGTCATAGCTTACTTTAGTTGCCAAAAGTGTCATTTTGGACCTAAACCACCTATCAGTTGACATTACTGGTGGCTGACTGGAATAATTTTAAATTTAAAATATCCAGTTTGAATACTGACAAGAGTGTTTGATTAAAAAATGTCAGCAGAAATTTTGAGCCAGATGGAGATATCAATTGCTTAAACTGTGTGAATATAAGCTGGAATCATTAACCTTAAAAGTTACATTTGTGGAGTAGTGTCATAAGGTTCCTGTATCACTTGCCTGTCACTTAAAATACTTGCAATAGATCTTTGGTGGGACTCTCGTAAAGTGCTATTTGCCATATGTTATTTCTCTGTGGTTGAAATGAACCTTTATTTCTTATATATGAATGCTTACTGTTGGAACTAACCTGATCCCTTGAAAACTGGGAAACCCTTTCTCAGTTCACAGAAGATATGCAAACTCTAAACCTGCATCCGGCATCTGAATTTATTAATCTGTAAGAATTAAGCCTATCTATGAAGGATTTCAGAACCATCTCACATACCAGAGGTGCTTCAGGAATCAAGAGATGCTTGGCAAAAGAACTGCCTGATGCTCAGATTCTGTGTTACCATGGGAGGCTTCATGGGCTTGGCCAGCACAGCCGAGTGCTGGCAGGCATTGCTGGGAGCCAGCTCCTTCCTCTGGCTAAAGCCTAATTAAAATGTTTCTTATAACCATAAAAACACAGTTTTGTAAGACAACAGGAATTTGTATGCCTGAATACTCTTATTATTCCTCTTCTCTAGACAATAAACAGCAGCAGGAAGGAACACAAGGTGAAATATGAATGTTTTCAGACAAAGTTACAACAGAACTGTTGGTGAACTGCTGCTGGAGAGCAGTGCTGGCATTCTGAAAGCTCTTGTTATTTAGTGGGACGAATTCATCTGACAGTAAAGCACTTTTTATTCTACTCAATTGGGTTTTTTTTTTTCCATAGTTTCCCACTCTGAATTCTCAGCCTTTTATGTCAAAGCACTTCCTCATTTATTTTCCAGGGAAATATTAAAAATAGCACAGTTCTGGCTAGCAGATGCATCTATACATTATTGAATTCATAATGTAGACCTAAAATATAGCCTGGGAGAAGGAATTAATCTCAGTCAGACTATTTTTACTTACAGATGTGATATTAATGATTATTGTCTGCAGTGTGTCTTAAATGATAAACATTATTGGTGATGAATTAATTTATTATCATTGTAAATTAAGTAATTAGAGTAGCTTTGTAATGGATGTTTGCAGGTGTGCCCATTGGAAGAATATTGCAATGTTCCTTTTATAATTTTAATGCCTTTTAATATTAATTCTTCTTAGTTATAAGTCCTGTATGGTACTCTTATGAAATGTTAGAAAAAGACATTTAATATAGGCAATTAATATTAAACTTTTTCTGATGATAGTTCATCTTGTGTGGAAAAAAACAAATAACGATGTTCTGCAAGGAATGAGAGTTGATATGTTGACTCAGTGGTAGGGGGACTTGTAACTTGTTTTTTGGAAAAAAAAATAATAGGTTAAAAGGAGTATTTACTTATTAGAATAAGTTTGCTTCATCTTTTAAATGAAAGTGTTGGGAATAAGGTTAGTTCCTCATTAAAAAAAAAAAAACAACAAAACAAACAAAAGCTCCTGCTTTCCTTTAAACAAAGGCTATAATAACTACAAGCAATTTCCTTTTAGAAAATCCTCTGAAAACTGACAATGATGGAATCTGAGTTATAAAACTGATGCTCCCTCAAGGGATACACTGAAGGAATAATATAACTGCTTTCTTTAGAGGACTTTGAAGTGATCAGAATGATATTTTTAAAATAGAGGAAAGACATATTTTCTTTAATAATTTTGAAAAATCTTATGACAGATCTTCAGGTGGATGCCCTAAGAATGTTCTGGTGTTCTGATGGCAGATCTGGCATGGAAACAGAGGGAAGACAGAAAAAAAAAAAAAAAACCAACAAAAAAACCCCCTTTAAATTATTAAGATTAACAAGTTTTGATAAGGTAATCCTATCCTTAAGTAAAGCAAATGCAAAGAAAAGGAATGGTACATGTCCTCATCACTTCCAATATCCAAGGGTGTGAAGAAGTGGGATTACTGGGATTAAGGCTATTGGAATATAACTTGCAGGCCATGCACATGGAGCAGTCTCTCTCTTCAACGCAACAAAATCAAAGAGTCAGGGATAGGTGAGATGATGCCAGATTCACCTTAATGCAGAATGTGGAATGAGGCAGTTGCGTTACTGTTGTGAGTGAATGGACGGTTGTCTGTTTAACAGACTGCAGTTTGCAAAAAAAAAAAAAAAAAAAAAAAAAAATAAAAGGAGCGGGATGGGTGGGAGGAGAGGGAAGTTGGTGTTGATCAAGACCTAAAACATCACAGAGTGGTTTACCAAAATGGAGCAATGCAAGTTCTTGGATGAAAAGGAGGATGGGAATGCAGAGTCATAAGAAAAGGTTTTCTTTGGTGCCAGGATATTGGGTGGAGAGTCATGAGGGTCTGTGGAATGGGGCCAACAGAGTTTTTGTGATTCATATATTTCAATTCTTGATTTATGATTTGCTTATTGAAACACCTAATTCATCCCTAAGAAAAATGAAATTAAATAGCAACCCAAACTGAAAATGGGAAAAATGTGACAAACATCATCAATTCAAGCCTCTGGGAAATTTAGGTGGTAAAGCTTGGATTAGCAGTGTCAGTACTTCATGTTGAAGCTATTCTGCATATTTCTTCATTCCATGGAGACCACAATTCATGTGTCTAAAACTACATAAAATTTTTACTCTTTGTGGATTTGGCTTTGTTTTCTGTTTAAAATAAAGATAACAAGGGAACATATATTATACTCCAAGTTTTACTCTTTAGTAGAAGAGAGTCTGATTATATTGAATATACGTGTCAATGGAAGTTGATTAATAAAGGAAACAGGACAGAGTTACTAGTAAGGTTTGTTTGGGACTTGTGGTCCCAATCTGGTAAGGAAAGCTTCTCACAGCAGCAAGAGAACACAAAAAAATCTACAGCCCACAAAGATTGTTGCCTTGTGCTATGATTCTACCAGATCTCATGACACTGCTTTTGTGGAGCTATAGCATGTTCTAGACATCTGTGTATGGGAAGATTCTTTTTCTTAGCATGATCTGAGGAAATGCCTCACAGTTTAATCAGTAGTCAAGAACCTGAAGAGTCATTGAACCACTCTAGGTAACATCTGAATCTGGGACAGACTAGAGGCTCACATCATCTTAGGGCTTCAGGCAGTGCCAGCAGTGCTCTAAGGCAATTATTGCTTTTAATTAGAACTGACAGAAATCATTGACAAAGCCAGACTTTTGTGGAGAACATAACTGTCCATTTTAATCTGGAAGGTTTGGGCCAAGTGCTTTCCTTATGCTGCAGAAACCCCAGGTAGCTTGCTTACTATAACAGGTGAATGAACAGCACAGTCTTATTTGAAGCTCCCAAAAGTATCCATCTCCTTTTTCTGAATCAAATGACCTATAAAACTTGTGAATCCCAGATAGTGAAGACTTGAAGATTCCTGGTACTCCCAGCATGAAAATGAAAGACTTCTGTATTAACTGATCTTGACAGGGGAGGGTGGATAACTCTCAAAGTCTGCCTGGGAAGCAAGGACTAGAAATCAGAAAAATAAAAAAATTAATAACATGGATATAACTCCCAAAGATGAACCAAAACTGAAAAGGGAGAAAGCCTCATCATTGATGCCCAACTCTGGGCAAGGACCTTATGACAGAGAAAACTGGTGCTGTTAGTCACAGCATCTAGGTGGGCACTGGTAGGGAGAGCTTAAACCAGAGGAAGAAGTAAAGATTTAAAAGTATTTTAACTGTATTATAATTGGTTTTTTTGTTTTTTTTTTTTTTTTTTTTTTGTTTTTGTTGTTTTTTTTTTTTTTTTACATACTGGATAATTCAAGCTATTTAGCAGTTAAAACTGAAGGTAACTGGCAAGACAAGGTTACTGAAGACTTTTACAAAATGCTGTTTTCTTTCACTCATACATACCAGCATTTGTAACATTTCTGTGAATATCTGTATTTTTTACCAATAACATCATTTTGGCTTGCTGTGTAATGTTAGCTTTGTTAACTGAGCTTTCAGTTAAATGGTAATGATTTGTCCCTGTAGCTGGATCACTGTTAGCTTAGTAGGTCACACAGCTTGCATGTGATGGAAAAAACTCTGCCTCTGTCATGTAATTACAAGAATGAAATTATATTCTATGATCTGGTATACTTGTCAGATCGTAGACCTTGATCATTCTAAGCTGCTTTGCTCTGGGTGTTTTTGCTCTGCATTTTTGACTTTGTAAATATCTCTTTCTAATGGACCAGTGGTGCACATCTAAGACTGTTGTACAGAGTTCCCTGTGAACAATATACATACCTGCATAACTTTAAAAGTTATGCAGGTCCTTTGGAGCCTGAGAATTCTGTCAGCCACAATGAAGCTATGTCTTAATTTCCCAGGCAGGCACTCTGTCAGCTGTGAAACTAAGCTTTTTGTTGCAGCTCGTGAGCTCAAACACTGTGTGCTTGTATGTCTCAACACCTACCTGGTGACTGCTTTTTTGTGCTGGCAGGTACTTGAAGCAAGAGATTTTTGTACTGGTCTCCAGAAAGAAGCATTTTTGCTCAGGTCAGCTCCTTTTGTCTTTTCCTGGACAGAGAGGTATGGAGCCAGGTTGCAACTTCAGGGGAATTTGCTAACTGAATAAGCAAATCTCTTTGGTTTGCTAGTGGTATTTTACCTTCCTGTTCCCTTCCTTTTAATGGCTTTATGTTTTACAACTTTCATTTATTTCCCCCAAAATTTAAGTGTTGCAGCTACACAGAATCAATTGATTGAAAAGACAGAGGGAAAGAAATGGTGATAAATTTGTTTGTGCTGCTTTACTCCTATGTGAAGGGCTTAGTTACCATCTTAAAAAAAAAAACAAAAACACTCTTGTAGCAGACCATGGTATCTTAATGAAAATCATTACAGATAAGCATGATTCTCTCAGTTAGTAGCTACTTAAATGTTAGTTTTCAGATCTAGTCTTTGCCATCTTTATTCCTGAATAAGTGCACTTTGAGCTAAGCTCTATAAGTAAGAATTAACCTAGAAATATGTCACTGACATTATAACCTTGAAAAAGCCTAAATTCTAACATGTGCAAATAACTTAACCAAAAGCTAAGTTTCTGAAAATGAACTTTTTGAAGTGTTACTCATGTGAGAGAGCGCAGAAATGAGAGCTGGAGCTGCCTGTAAAGTGCCTATAACACTGCAATGAAACCACTGATGTGTTTTTTTTATTATTATTATTTCTTTGGCAGTTGGTATATGTACTAAAGGTCATTTGCCTGGGATTCTTCTTATGAAATCACTTTTCTCACAGGAAGTGCTCAGAAGGCTTGGTTGGTTGGTTGTTGTTTTGGTGGGGGGGTTTTTTGTTTGTCTTTAAATTAAATCTGGGCATGGGAATGGAGATACTTTATCAATAATATGCCAATATCGCCTACTTTCTTTTTTTTTCTCTGTATAAACACTCTTTCCTTGCATCAAGTTTTCTGAGGGTATCTGAGCTAGGACTGGATTAGAAAAGAAGATGTAGCTCACATACTGGAGGAGATATTCCTTTTGTGACCTGTTTCCTTGCAAACACAGAGCTGTAATATAGTGGTGTTCATTCACTGAAGTCACTGCTTCTTCCATGTAGCTGTTCATGCCTCAACAATGATGTTCAATTATTTATTAAAAAAAAAATTGGGAAGACTACTTAAAACTTTTCTGAAAAGAGTGTATTCAAACAAAACCACTTTCTCTGGGGTTAAAACGCCTCAAGTGTTACTGGAATTACATGTTGTTGCCCGTCATAGTAAATTTTTTAGCTTTGCTAATTCCTTTTACAGTGAGAAAGCAAAATGTTTGTAACATTGAGTTAAATAACTTGAAAAACATGCTAATGAAGGAAGAATCATTTTGAAATTAACCCTTAGAAAAAATAATGCAATCTAGCAGGTTAAATGAAGCCTCATTAAATTAAAGAGATGTATGAATGCAGGTACAGCAGCTGTTCAGTGGCCCATACTGACAGCTGGTGATACAAGGAGGCTGTTTGGAATATATGGGCATCAGTAGCCTTGATTTATGGCACTTGTTTACCTCAGGTTGAGGACTGATGAGTTTCTGAAAGTTGTGGCTCTCATACCAGGTAGCTATGATTACATTAACTCCTGTAGTGCTGCATTTGCAGAAGAACAGAGGCTCACAACATCCGTTGAAAGAAAAATGTCCATAGCTACCCAATTAAAAAGAAGATTTTAAAAAGAATTTGTTGTTTCTAGCATATAAAATGCAAACTGAGAGGAATTTAGTAGTTAGTGGCATCTGGTTTAAGTTACTCAGCTTTTCCTAATTTATTTTTTTTTCCAAATGTCAGTATCACAGTACTGACGTGACAGGAAGGGCACATGAGAAGTGTTCAAGAAGAGGGATTTCTTCCTCTTTTCCTCATGAATGCAGAGTATTTGCAAATGCGTTTCTCTCCAGAGCAGCAGAGTTCTGGGGTGGGTCCTTGGTGCCACTGGTCTGTCAGGTCAGCATTGCTCCTGATTTGCTTTGAGTCTCATTTTCTTTGACCTGGAAAGAAACTTTTTTTTCTTAAACGGTGGGGGGAAGAAAACTTAAATTTAAACTATATCTTCAATTTGTAATTTATGGCCAGTGATAGCATCAAAACAGTGGCCACAATACTGAGAAATGTATGATATGATCTAATTCTGTGACACAAGTTTTACTTAGGTTTACAGGAGAAAAAAGCTTGCTGCTTTCTTGCCATGTCACTGTTCATCTGGTGTCCATATTCTTTTCCAGACCTTTGAAAAAAAGAGGTCTCTAGTTTCTTGTTGTAAACACTGATATAACTTTATTTACCTGCCTGTGACACCAAATGAGGCAACAATAATGAACAGAAAGGTCCTATTTTATGATAGGTAATTAGAAATTTATGAAATAAAATCTTGAGAACATAGGTTGTAAATATTGTAATAGATTGTCCATAAAATAACATCTATCTGTATGTCATAAAACATAAAAATACTATTATTTTGAGGTTTGTTTTTTTTTTTTTAATTTTATGAGTATTTGAGAGCAGCTTTGGTGTTTTAGAGTATTATTCATTTAAAAAAAATTGTTTGTGGACTAAATAATATACAGTGGAGTTTGGTTTGATTTTTTTTTTTTTTTTTTTTTTATTTTTTCCTTTTCTCTATTCCCTGTGGGCACTCATTTAGCTATGAGGAAGCTTGTTAAAGTAGAATGAAGACTTGAACTGGATGATGATATTATTTAATTATTAACACTCTTAACAAGTTCAAATACTGATTCCAGACACTGAAAAGAGTTGAAGGCCACAAGGATTGTGGAGGTTGAATAAGGCCTGACATTCCCTAAGGGAATAAGGCAAGTTCCCCTGGCCTAGGGGCAAGCAGAAGAAAATTAAGATTGCATGAAACAGCATAAAACTAAAGTAAATGAGAACAAAAAGAATAAATCTACATTGAAAGCTAGTGCTGCCTCTTCACAGGCAGCTGTATTTATTAATTAGTAGTCTATCATTTGCACTAAATTTCAATCAATAGCCTTTCCTCTCTGACATTTCCCTTTCTTAGTTATTAAAGTGATGTGATTCATCAGGCTTGCAATGCCCTTTTGTGTGTCAGGCTGCCCAGGAAGTGTAGGCTACAGGGTGGGCTGCCACTCCAGTGTTTAACAGGATAAATTTGGCAGAAATCTTCACTTCCATTTAGTGATTCACATGGTGCCAACAATAGCAACATATCTATGGAATATTAAATACTGCACAGCAATTGTGGCAGCAAAACAAAGTTTGTTCAAATGGTACCATGGCAAATAAAATGGTACCAGGGCAGAGTAACTTTCTTGGTTAATGTGAGTACATCATGGCACTAATATCTTTCTGTGATACACTGTTTAATTAAAGTTAGCTAAACCCCCCTCTATGTAAGCACTAATCATAAAAAACATGAGCTCAGCAGAATATTTTCATCCAATGTGAATTTTGAGGATTTGTGCTGGGATCTAGGGCAGTTATGCTGTGCTTTAATGCTGTGATGGCATCTACTCTATGGGTATTAATTTTAGGGAAATAATAATAATAGGCACAGAGAAAGCAGCTTTAACTTGGCATTATAGCAAATTTAAACGTAATATCACACACAGCCCCCATAACAACTGTGATTCTTTTACAACAGAGTGGGGGAAATGGTTATTTCTTATCGATTATTGCTTGGAAAAAGTAGAGCAGTAAAATCCAGGAGCTGGACACGATGATTGTGGTGGGTCCTTTCCACCTCTGTGTATTCCTTGATCCTATGAATGGAATACCAAGCTTCACAATATAGGGGCAATTCACTCAAAATAGCACAGTTAAAGATGAATTATTTCTTTTCCCCAAACATCCACTGCTTGTTTTCCTTTCAAGAGTCTTTTCTCTAAAATTTACTGACAGATTTTAAAAAAAAATAATAATTTTATGTAAAATGTATTCTAATAGGGTACAGAGTGAGAAATTGAGAGGCAGGATCAAGAGTTTAAGGAATAGGAATAGACTGCTGTTTTGTTATTTAGAGAATCTTTAGCTATTTCCTTGCTATTCTATATATTGCTTATTTTTAATGTGTACCAACAGTTGAAAGAAAAATCAACCCACTATGTACTAAGAAATGCCTCACATATCAGCCCATTACAGGATTTCTCTATTTTTACTCAGATGAAGGAAATGAAAACAATTACTTTGGCATTGCTGCTGGAATTGCATCTAATACTCATTTGGGATTGTGTTCTTGGCATAGCAACCACAGGTAGGAAAACTGGAGTAAAAGGTGTAGGAAGGCAAATTACCTAGTCAACTGTCTTGCTGTTGCTCAATGTTGAGTTTCATCTTGCACAATGTATTTCTTATTCTCTCTGCCCCTTCGTTTCTTGTGTTCCTTGCTCTGTAGATCCAGTTAGAGGAGCTGATGAGGATGAAAAGCAAATCAGGATGAAAATAGCAGTTCATAGCATAACCTATCTTACCCCTGTTCCCCTTGCTCCATTATTCTTTGACTTAGTTGTTGTAATATCCATCATTGTGTCAAAAACCATCAGGACTTAGTAGATTCTTGCCGTAGGTAGCACAAGTAAGCATGTACATTCATGTGTATGCTTTGTCACTGTGGACACCCTTGAAAATTTATAATTTTGAGTTGCTTTGATAATTTTAAAAGAGCTGTAGTTATGTCATGAAAGTTTTAGTTGCTGTTTCCCAAACTAAAACTGCTATACATCTTCAGAGCTGATTTTTTGCATAATCTTTGGAGTAAAAATTATTTCAAGACTTTTCCTCTTTTTTTTTTTCTCAACATATGACTGATTGTAAAATCCATTGAACAAAATTGAAGTTCAACAACTTTTGTGATTTCAGCTGCTTGTGCAAAGCTCTAGATGAAAATACCAGTCTCTTTACACTCCTGGCTGACTCTTGTCCCACTGAAATGGAATCCAGGGAAGATTTTGATACCATAGGAAAATAAAATGAAACATTTTGTTCGTGATCAACTGCCTAATTGTTCCTACTTTGCTAGGAGCAAATGTCCCCATAAATATTTCTTCTTTCTTGTGTCTAATTTATTGTTTGATAGTTAATTACCTGCTAACATTTGTCCCCATGGGGACCTTACAATCTGAATAAAATTGCATAAAGCTTTCTGCATTGGAATCTATTTTCCTTTTGTTCTCCTCCTCCTGAACTTCTTGCCTTGAAGGCTTTCTGTAACAGTGTCTATACTATGGAAGAGTTTTGTTTATTTTATTTCCTATTCAGATGTGTTTCTTAGATTTACCCTTTCATAAGAAGGGAATCTTTCTTCTTTTACTTTTTTCCATCATTATAAATAATATTCAAATAAAAGTCACCCTCTTTTGTGTTAAACAAAAAGCTTATTCAATAATCTCTTATTAACGGCCCTTTCTTGCAGTTGTGGACAGGAATGCCTTGCTTCCTAGTACTTTATTTTTTTTCCCCTCCAGAAATTATCATTTTCTAGAGACATGGCAAGGCTCATCTTTCTGGTGAGTTTTATATATGACACAGTTTAGGAAGAAGCATCTACTATGTTGGGTTTTTTTGTTTTTCAGCATTTACATTATTTTGATACTTTGCTTCAGTTTGGATTAAAGTTGCTGATTCAAGGAAGAGATATAACTCTGTTCTTGTTCTTTTCCCCAACAATTTAACATACAAGCAAAGAGCTGAGCTGTATTTTTTTTCACTGCGTCTTGTGAGTGCTTAGGTAGAAAAAGCAGCTTTAGCTACTCATAAATTATGTCTAGCTGTGGATACAGGTTTTTAGAAGGGAATTTGGGAGGTGCGGTTGTGGGAGAGCAGTCATTGTGTTAGCTTGCTTTTGTGCATTTAGGGCTCCTGTTCTTATTGTTCTAATGAATGGTTCAATTCTCATTAGCTAATTTGGAATATCAGAAGTAAGCTCAAAAGCAATTCTGCTCAGCCCCAGTCTGAGTGGTTTATTCCACACACACTCTTACAAAAATTATTGGGGATTTCACCCTCCTGTGTTATTTTAGGCTTTAAGGATTGAAATATTCTGAAACCTACTTTCCTTTCAAATTGTTAGTGAACTAGACAGGGACAGGATTGCTGCTATAAACTTACCAATGTGAATTCTTCACAATGGCATGTCCCTGATCTTCAACATGGTAAGGCAAAGAAAACCGCCTTGCTCAGACCTGCCTGTTTCTGCTGAAACTGTCAACAGGAAATAAAATTAGTGTCCAGTATGAGAAGACACCCCTTGAAATTTAATTGAAACCAGCAAGCTATTCCATTATACCATGAAGATCAAGATGCTTATGTCAGTGTTGACGATGATTTTTGTAGATTGTATCCTGTTCTCTTATCTCTATTTAAAAAATGAAGTGTTATACCCTCCATCGTTTCTTCATCCATTTGATTTATGAATTTTAAATTTATTTAAATAAAACTATGATGTATGGTAGAGTGGTCTTGTTCTCCAGTTGAAGAAAGTAACTACTGACAGTAGGTACCGTGGAAATGAAATAACTCTTCCCTCAGTCCCTTAAGATTTAAGGAAGATGTAACTGCCTTTTTCCCTTTTCAGAGCTAAGCAAGCCTCTTTTGCTCAGTCACCCCATACAGACCATATTTTCTGGATCTCCTTTGTACTCAGTGTTCTGTCTTGAACTGTCATTCTCATGTTTCACCTCTCCCTTGAGGCATGGTGCCCACAGTGAGATACAGCAGTACTGTTCGGCCTTTGCCAGCTTGAGGGGCAGGGAAATGGCTATAATCCTCCTGTTCGTGCATTCCAGTCAGATTTGGGTTTATACCTGATAGGATGAAAATGCTAATTCCTACGTAGCCTGTGATACTTTCACCTTCTGGCCAACTGGCATTAACTGGTCCTTCCCCAACTTAGGTTTGTGCTACTGATCAATCCTGCCTATTTATGTATAACTCTTACACCTGTCTTTTGGCTTTGATAATTTGTTCAGTGAAATTACTGATAGTCTTTCCCTCCGAGTAATTTGCTAAAGCTATTTTACAACATCTCTTTATTTAATAACAATCTTTTTCCTTTTATTTTCCTTCTTCTGCCTTAACTAGGGGAGACCCTTGAACTTCACTTAGAATAAATGTCCGTGCTAACTCCCCATACAGAGGTCTATGTACACTTCTAACTCTTTTTCTTTTTTTTCTGCTGCCATTTTCTCAGGATACTTATGAGAATATTATATGAGTTGTCAAAGTTGTTCTCAGGTCTTGATTTAAAGCTTTTTTCCTACCATTTCTTGAAAGGAAGACAAAAGATCTGCTGTCATACATAGAAAAACATTCTTTTTCTGGTATCCGTTCTTTACAAATACTGTTCATCTGCTGTCAACTTGCTTGTAGGGAACCTGAAAATTATTTTTCTCTATTTTTCTACTAATTGAGGGTGAAATTACTAGATCATCATTTCTGTCTTTAGCTATTTTGTTTTGGTTTTTTTTGGTTTTTTTTTTTCTTGGGATAGATATTTGCTTTTTATCCTTACCTGGTCACAGGGTTGTAGCTATAATTAGAACTTTATTAAACAAAATTTTAACAACTGACATGGCTTATAGTTATCTATGATTCCTCTCAGTACATTTGCAGACCTTTGCAGACTAGGTCAAATTCTTGATAATCAGCATATGATATGCTAATCTAAACTCAGATTTGCCTAAAAGAACATGAGTCTTCCTTGGAGGAAAAAGATGATGGAGGAGGCATTCTTGACCACTAGGAGATCACAAATTTTGCAGTCCAGCAGCAGTTCTGGTCTACATTCCTGGGATTTGCAACTGCTGGATGTTATAGGCAGTATCTCCTGAGCTGTTATGCTTCCCCATTCCATAGCAGGTGTCACCAGATCCTGGCAACCATCTTTGGTGGGCAGAGAGTCTTCTTGCAGTGCTGACAGGGTCTGTCTGTTCTGTCACAGGGGCCATCACATCCTGGTGACAACAGTGGTGCTGGTGAGGGGAAGGCATAAAGGGTTGACACATGATCAGTACGGTTACAAATGATAGCCATTTGCCTTGGGAAAGGATATTATGTTAACCTTATTGTCAGGGCTGAGTGGTCATAATCTCTGCTGGGCTCCAAAGAGAAAAGTGGCTAGAGCCAGGAGAAAGCTACAGAAGATTTGCTAACTGCAGTCCTTCAGTAAATTTATTGCTAAATACATTTAGCAGTCACTACTATGTTCCAATTTGTGCCAACTGCTTCAGAAGTTTGGGGGTGCTCACATTATACATGAGTATAATGAGCTGAATGATATCATATTTTTTAATTCCTCCTGTGTACATGAAAAGCTGGAGGCTAATATAGGTATTTTTCCTCTACTAGAATTAAAGCAGATTGTTCAGCTCTGTCCTCCTCTACAGTAGCATCTTCATCATACCAAGTTCTTAAAATGTGCATCTGTCTCAAAGGGCCTGTGGTGGTCTAACCAGAAAGATAAAAATGCTACCCTTTATATAGCAACAATATGCAAACCAATGTAAGTTATTAATAAAATATTTACTTCATGCTTTAAGACCTAAATGACTAATGGTCTTCAGGTATGCTTTCCATGTGAGAACAATAACTGAGTAATCTGGAGATAAGGATGGGAAGAGGGATATTTCCAACAGGATAATAAGCCTTCATGGTAATCTTCCAGATTTCTGAAAAAGCAGCAAAAATTGAAATTACTGTTGATAACACTTGCAAATGAAACAAAATTGCTGTTATTATGCTAAATCAGTTGTCTTTGGAGGGAAAAATGTTTAATTTTAGCCAAATTAATCATAAGTTTTGTAGGAATGAGTGGTGTTATCTTAGGATGTGGATCATCAAAAAGTCAGTGGTTGTGGAAAGATCCTGTGTATCTTTTCACAGTCAGATCATCCTGAGCTCCTCGCTCATGAGTGAAGTTAAAACTACTATAGTCCCTTAGTACTGTATGTGAGGAAGGAGATGTGGTGAAGTATTTTAACTTTTGGTGACACTAGTAACTAAAACCAGCGAAAAGATCAAATAAAGTGAGAAAAATGATGCACACTTCTCATAATAGCTATGATTTGCAATTGTATGAAGGACTTTGTTTAGGTCAACATCAAAAATATCTGCTATTTTTCAAAAACCTCTAGTCTTCAAGTTATTTGGAGTATTCAAGTTATTTAGAATGAAGTGTTAAACGTTAGGCTTAGATTTTATCAATTTCAGTAAGCTAATTAAATGTTTAACAAGAAACAACAAAACAATTAAAATAGTTTAGGTATGAGAATAATAATACACCTGTTGATTAGGAACAAAAAAAACATTAAAATGACTAGAAAGAGATATTAATATAATTTATATATATCTTGGAAAGTGTTGTATTTTATGTAAATATAATATGAAAATGTACTTCTCTCTTGAAAACTACAGGGAAGTATAAATGGCTGCAGTAAAATTCAATTTTATTTTATGTATAGTGGCAGTCTGGCCATTCTATGTTTCCCTCAATGGCAATGGTAGATGATGCCTTTTGTAAGGTACTATATTTACTCATAATTTCAATTTTATTATATTAAAACATAGGTGTAAAAATACAAGATAGATGAAATAGATATATGGTAAATAAAAGTATATTCTGTTGAGAATAATATCCAAGGAGAATAGAGAGAATCTTAAATTGATTTTGAATTGACCACTCATTTATCTGAGTGGTCCTCAAACTTCTGATCTCAAAGGAGAGATGATAGTTAATCAGTCCCAGGAAATATAAAGTGCTATTTCTAGAATTTTTAGCTGCTTCCACTTCCATGTTTCCAATATTCTTGTCTTATCTGATGTATGTCATCATTGGTATAAATGCTGTGAGACATATTCTACTTTCCAAACTCACTTAAAATAGAAGAATGGGCATTATCTCTTGCTTTGTTACAGAAATTACTGAACTTCATAATTAATGTCATTATGCTGTTGTGTCTTATGTTATGTAACACATCTATATGATGCGGATGCTATTTCCTAACAGGGATTTTCTCACATAATTACTCAGAATAACCATAAACCTAAATTCCAAGTGTCAGCAAAAATTTGTTTAATAACATATTTAAGAGGATGTCTCTTTCCCAAAGATTAGCCCACGCATGAATCCTTTCAAGTAGTGGTCCCAGTAAGTAAATGCTTACTCTGCTTATTTCCAATTTCACCGTAACATCCAACCATATGGGATCCTTGGGCAAGAAAATTTAAGATTAGTCTTCCAGGCTTACTTTTTTATAAGTAGAGTGCTACAGATTATGATTTTGAGACACTTCTACAAAAATATGCAGATTCCTTTTCGAGACTATGTTAGATGAAGGCAAGACACTTGTCAATAAATGCCAGGATGATATGTCTAGAAACATTTTGCTTCAAGAACATGCTTGAATAACGAATATTGAAAAAGTCATCTATTGGAAGGGAAGTTCTCTCTTTGTTTTTTATTCACTGTGGAAATGTCCCACTGGTATGCATGTAGCAACACTAGTTGGAAAACATTTTTTTTTGTTGGCTACTGTTTTTCCCTGAGGCTTTGATGCTATGACTGATCACATGGGCTGATGTCTGGCTAAACTTGTGCTACTGAGGCCAGAAAAATTCCACCAGTAAGCTTCACTTGGCCTGCCCTGAGCTTCTTCCAGAGCTACCTGGGCTAGAAAGCCTTTGTTAACTAGGAGATTATAGGTTGGATCACCTTTTTCTGTGTGTCCATCGCACAACCAACAGGGATAAGACTAGTCATGGAACCGGAATTACATGAGCAGTTCCACCCTGAGAAAGCAGAGGGAATTCAAGTTTAGCTCTCAAGAAGTACCATAAGAGGCTTTGTGTCTTGTCCTGATGGGAAGGTTTAATGTACTCGAGTGAAATTTGAGCCCTGGCTCTGAAATAGGCTTCAAGATCTTTATATTTGGTCTCAAGCCCACAGCCCCTTGACACAGAATAGAAGATGCCCTCAACCTGTACAGTTGAGTAAATAGTCTGTGTTTATGCCAGGTCTGCCACCCCAAAATATGTAACAGCTTGTTTTATAGTGAGTTTTTATTATTTTTCACACAAGGTTAACTTGGATAAACATTTCAAAATAGGCTTTAGAGTGTAATCTTAGCTCGGTCTATGAAAAAAATGCTCTCCTCCCAAATGTTTGCACACCTCAAGTGAACAATAAATAAGTTACATTTTTCCAGAAGACTACTTATTTTTTTCTCATTGTGGATTTTAATTTGGTCCTACCAAATACTATGTGGATGTGAAGGAATATGTTTCTAGTCAGAATAGATGTTTATTGACCTTTAAGATCAAGCAGAATAGAGCCAAAGAAGATTACTCTTGATGTGTTTGAAGACATATTAATTTACTTTTCCTAGAGGTAGTTACTTTATGGGTAGAAAATTTCTACCAAGTTTGTGAATGAGTCCATATTTATTTCCAATAGGGAATGATATGTCTGTTTATATGACTGGATACAAGTAGTGGGAGAGGGGATTAAAAAACAAGTCCTCTTACCTTGTTTTCCTTTCCTGTGTCAATAGCTTATGATAGATACATGGAGACTAAAATGAAAAAGCTCTAGAATAGCAGTCAGAAAAGAAATACCTTCCCATGCAATGACCTTTACAATTTAAAGGATGAAAAGATACATTATGCACAAACAGTTTGTTATCCTCAGGAACAAAGTGCTCGTAACTGAACCCTGTATGGTACAGCCTGAATACCAATGTGCATCCTAATTGAGCTGGTTTGATCTTTCTTACACTATAGTGCAAGTCAATAATATAATGTTACTGAAAGAAGCAGTCCTCTCATTAGAGGCAGCATAGCATGACAGAGAGTATCCCACCATGGCATCTATTCTGTCATCGATTATGCACTGCTAATCAGTGAACCGTGGCATTAAAATCAAAGGTCTCCCTTCTGCTTTCAGCTTCTTATTTGCCACGTTTTTTAGGTTCATTTCTTGAGAGAAATCAAAATTTTACCAAGAGAAAACACTATCTTATGCTCACCCTCTTTTACTAGGTTTTATTTCTTTTGAGGCATTTGTCTGTTTGGTTTTAGGTTTGTTTTTTTTTTTTTTGTTGTTTGTTTGTTGTTTTTTATTATTATTGTTTTGCTGTATTTGGGGGGGTTGGTTGGGATTTTTCTTTTGGTTGGAGGGCTGGTTGGTTTTTTGCTTAGGGGAAGAATGAAAAAATCAATCAAAAGTGATGACTGGCATTATAGTGTCATTTGATATGACATAGTCATAAGATGGCATAAAAATCAGTGTGGAATAAAATAGAATTATTTTCTCTGATATGATCAGGAAGGGTGAAGAAAAATTACACTTTTTTTAGTATTGTGGAGTTAAAAAAAACCTCCTTATTTCCGTCTTCAAAGCATTGCATTAGAAATCCCTTTCAACTGGGAAACTGGCTGCTTTTGTGTGAGAAATGCAGATAACAGTTCTGACTGAAAACTGAAATGGAGATTGTATTCATGAAGTCATATTCCTTATAGTCATTCAGAAAGCAACTTCTGTGGCGTGTGCTGCTTGCTAAAGCATATGACACCAAGGTGTCCCATGTTGCACTTGCTGACTTGATTGCTGATATGTACAATCCCCATTTATAAGGCATGGTTGTGACTATAGATCTCTGTACCTTGGGAAGTTACAAAACAACAGAGGTGCCTGAAGTGATTCCTCTGAAATACAGAAGAGGGGGAAATGACTGCTGGTGCAATTTTTATGACACCCTTTGATTATTTAGCTATCTTTAGGATGTTGGGTATGTTTAGTTGTTTCCTTGACCTTTGGGAATAAGGAAAACTACTTGGTTTGTTGCTTTTTTCCTCATGTGTTATGTGGTGCTGATAAAACAGTCTGCAAATTTCTTCAAAAACTAAATGTGTCTGATAAGCTTTCCTCCCCCTCAATTATTTACAAGGCAAAGTAAAGAAACTTAAAATTCCTCCTCCCTTCCTCTCCTAACCTGTAGTGGAGTTGTGCTCTGCTGAGCAGCTGCTGAGTTTTATTCCTCCCATGGCTCTGCATTGCTGGGAACTGTGAGGTTGCTTATGTATAAATAACATGCATGATCATTTAGTAGAGACTGGTATTTTGGATTAAAGGAGACTTCTAAATGCAGGTTTGTTATCAACAGGCAACACATTTTAAAAGGTAGTGGTGTGCCAAATCAGAACACAGTTTTAATTTCAATAAAACTTATTAAAGAGTTCTGACAAATTAATTCAAAGTCGAAATGGAGCTCTGGTGCTCTAGCAGCTTTTTGTAACAAGCAATTTCAGTGATTGTAGAGAATATCTTACTTTGGACTACAACCGAAATCAGACCACATGCTTTACTTCCTCTCACATCCAATAAATGTTCCAGAAGTGGCATAATGGGATTAAAGCAAACTTTGCATGTTTTTTTGTTGTTTTGTTTTTTGTTTCTCCATAATGAATTTTATATAGTTGCATGAAACTGAAAAAAAACTGGTTTTTGCTTACCAGAGCTTTAAGTATCCACCTGGATGACTTTTTAGCTCAAATATCTTACTAAGAACATAAGATTCTGAAATCAGAAGCATGTTCTTGACTTGCTGAGATTTTCAAGTTGCCTGCTTTGGTTTTAGGTTTTTGTTATTCTACTCCCTTTTGTTTTGTTTGAGGTTTTTTTTGGTTTTTAAGGGTATACTTGTATTCTTCATAAGAATCTTGTTAAAACTGGGCTCTGGTTAACGTTTCCACTACATACTACATATATTAAACATTGATCCTGGTCATGTTTTATTGTTCTTGGTTGCAGTGCTAGTAGAAATGAAACTACAAAGGAAATGTACTATTATTAAGAAGGTACACTTTTCACCAGTTTTGGACTGTAATTATACTTAAATCAGGCTCAGCTTTAATCTCATTTACTTTTCAACCTGCTTTGTTTGCAGTGTGTTCCAGTTCAGCCTTGTTTCCTCCCCGTATTTGAAGACTTGTTGGCAGTAAAAATGTGGAATTAGCTCATTCTTCTGTGGATGCAATGATTAAAATGCTGCATGTTATCGCTATCATAGATAAGTCAAAGTGAATGAAATGGAATTGGCTATTTTGCATGACAAGCTTTTGATTTTTAATTGAAGTGTTTGAATTCTGTTTGTTGCAAGTGGTAGGCTGCATGTCTTGGCTCATAATAAATGTAGGTACTGGGCTGGGATATCAATATTTTTGATAAGAACGCTGAGGGCTTTTATCCCAAAGGTCTTTTCCATGCTTGCCTTTGCAACTATTTATTCATAAAATCTCTTCAGGCCTCATGAAAATACCTCATTTTGTTGATGTAAACTCTGCTATTAAAGAGACTCTCCTGTCCAACTTCCACTTTTTCTTCCCTTTTCAGTCATATTTAAGCAAACCTTGAATCATATCGTATTTTTTTCCCTCAGACAAGTCACCATGCAATTTTTGCCATTTTGAATTGTGAATTCTGTGGAGAAATAGCTTATGTCAGTAACATGAAATTTCATTGCCAGTACAAGGTTGGGTATGTCTGTAATTTAGAAAGTAAGTGGAGCTTTTCTTGTTCTGCCAAAGCTGGTTATTGATGAGTACCAGTGTTGAGAATTGAGAGTCTACCAAAGGACAGGCCATTAGCAAGTGTCCTGCTTTAAGGAGCAATTATGATTTGAGCAAATGTGCAGATGCAGTATCATAAAGACAAAGTCACTGTTTAGCCTTGATGGTTGAAAAATACTCAAGTGCTCTGCTTTGGAGCAGTCTGTCTTGTGAAACCATAAATCACAAATGCCTGGAGAGAGTCTCTTGTTGCTTGGTGTGTAGGTACAAAGAGTGTTGTACTCTGTCATATAAAACTTCTGGCACCTGTCATTTAAAATGCCATGTTTGTGGGTACTAGGTATGTTAGAGAAATAATGGAAGCGTTGTTTAAGTTTTTTTCTTCAGAAATAACCTGTTTAGGTTGGTTTGTTTTTTTTTTCTGTTAAATTACAGATTAAAAGTTACAAACAGCTCTTTCATTAAGCAGGTAATTAGGGACTTCTAACAAATTTAAGGATTTGGATTTTTGCTGACTATGATTTCCTTTCATTGTCAAAATAAAGTAACCAAGGTGAATTATCTGGTGGTTTATAGTGAAACAATGATTAGCAAATGCATTAAAATAGGTGAAAGACCCAGAAAGAACAAAAATATTTTCATTGCCCTTTGAAAACCAAAGATGTGTCAGAAAACTAACCATATCCTTTAAGATTATTAAAAAGAAAAAAGGAGCAGGGATTTGAGGGTGTTCTGAACTTTTCTCTAGCATTCACTACCTATTAAAAGTGATAGAGCTTTAAATAGGAAGTATTTCTCTGCTTGATAAAGAAAATAGTTTTTTTTCAGATAGTGTAAGGACAAACTAGAATTTGCTGTCTTTAAAGTGTTTTGATATAGGTCTGCTCAGTTTTGGGGGATTGCTTCTTCCTTTCTATATTTACATTTGCAGCCATCATCTTCTGACTGGGGCTCCTGCTAAGGGGGAGCTCTACCTTAGATTAGAAGAGTTGCACAGTCCAAGTTTCTATCTTTCTTGATGCAGCTTGCTTCTTAAACTGTTATTACACAAATATTAGTAGGTTGGCACTCTTGAGCTTGTAATAATCTTTGGATAATTTTTATCTCTTTCTCTTAATAGTCCCAGTGGCTAAAATCCCCATATTGATTCCATCAAATCAAAACAAACATTTGTTTTCCTCAAATAAATAAGTAAAACTATTTACTCTTATGGAGTGCAGAGATTTATGGACCTACATTTATTAAGTAATTTTCTCTTATGAGTTATTTCCACTGAGGTTCTCTTTTTTTTTTTTTTTTTTGATCATATCTCATGCAAGTTCCTTTCACGAAAATGTCCTGCGTCCCTTTGCTCTTTAATCAGTTTTGTGCCTTTGCTTTCCATTCTAGTTTGAAGATATATCTCACTGATTATTTTATTATTATAATTCCCCCCACCCTCTTTTCCTCGATATTTTTACTCCCATCTGATCCACTTCTGGAGATTATTTTACTAATAACCGCTTCTGAATTGGTTTCTAAACTTCTCATTCAAGCTTTCCAGGACCGATTTTAAAACAAATGTTGTTTCTACTTTGACTTTCATATGCAACTATTCCATACTCATCTTGCTCATATTTCCTCTAATATTTAAAAAAAAAAAAATTCTTTCTGCATTACTTGTTTTATACTAGCTGTTGGTTTTCACCATTATGTAAAATGCAGTGCCTAATAAGGGAAAAATCCCATGATGTAAAACTGTTGCAGCATCATGGGGGAAAATAGAATGTAGAATTTGGTATATTTTTTAGAAATAATGTTATTATTAAAAAATATAATTTACACAATTCTGTTGGTTTGGGTTTTGGTTTATTTTGTTAAGTAAATTACTTACTACTAAATACTGAATTTATTCTATGAAAGTCGAGCTCTGCTAACATTTCCATTTAAATGCCTTATCATCCCTTGGCTTGAACAAGTAGTGTCACTAGAGGGAGCTTTTTTTTACTGGTTATATACATGCACGCTGTCAAGGGCAAAAAGGATGAAAACTGGTTCTTACAGCTGACTACAATGAATCATGAGGTCATAGCATGGATAGTGTCAGTGAATTATGTCTTTTTAAAATTTTATTTTTGGTTTATGAAAGCTAATGAGTTGGGGAGGAAGCCTGGTTCTAGCTTTTGAATAGTACACTTAGTTTTTATATCTAGTAGTTCTTGATAGAATTGTTTTTCTCCTTCTCTTTTGCTGTCTTATCCTTTCTCCTTGTATGCTTTATTGTACTTATCTAATCCTTATTGGCAGATTTTTAGTTAATAATACTTTATCCATATCAGCCTTTCTCCATGTCTTTCAAGGGACAAAGTTTTTCATTTTCTTGGGATTTTTAGTTCTCACTTTTTTTTATGAAAACTATCATGGTGAAACTCAGCCACCTGTCTTGTGTCTTCCAAGTCTTTCAGGTCCTCTTTGGCCAATGGAGCAATCTTGTGGCTTAATTTTGTCATAAGTACAAGGAAAAATTGTCCAGCTGGGAGTCCTGTTGAAGCTGTAACTCACTTGCAAACATGCCCTATTGGTGTCTTACGTGTCATCTCCATAGAGAATGTGAATTTTAATGCCCCGTTCATTTTGAGGGCTTTTTTGTGGTTTTCTAAAACAAATTATATCAGCAGATATTTTATCACACCAGGCATCCCTGGAAGTAATGTAATGAAGTGCTTGGGATAGTTAGTTAATACTTTAGAAGTATTAACTTTTGGGGGCGGTTATCCAACCCATATGTACAAACATTCTTTTGTTGATAACTTATCCCTCACTTTTTCAGTGATTTTCTTTTTGCCCTGCTTGCAAGGGTAGCAGCTGTGATGAAATCACATCTTCATGATTTAAAAAAAAACATAGTGATTTCATAAGAGTTAGTAAATATGAATTATTATTTAGTGCCTGTAAACTTAAAGGCTATAAATGTATTAATGGCAATATTTTGAGCTTATTAGTTCAATTATTGTTGGTCTGTCTCCTGCTTACACCTGTTTGGCCTTCCATTTTCCATTGCATAGAAATAATTTTTTTTTGTCCACAGGCAATATAACAAACTCTCATAAATCAGAATGGAAAAGGAGAAGGACAGTGAGCTAATTGTACGTAATCATGCCTAAAAACTGCAATATTGGCATTGGGCTCAAATCTGCTCTCATTACACCTCAGATAAACTGCTGCCTTCCCCTGAAGCCGGATACAGTTCTTTGGTATTGCAGCTGGAATTTGATGCTCTTTGTGCCCATCTTTCAGTATGGCTGCAAAAGCACTATTCCAAACATGCAGCATTTCCATTCACAAACTTAATCTGGAAGCTGACAGCGATCAATCTGGGTTTTCTACAGCAGTGAAATATCCAAGTATTTCCCTTATGCAGTCACTGAACGTGTGGTGTGTTTTGGGAGGCACCTGTTGAGGCTGAGCATTTTTGCTTGATAAAATGAAAGCATAAAAGTTGGGCTGTCTCCCAATATTGTTTCATTTTAACTTGAAATTTCTATATGAAATGCTGCACGAAGTTTGTGTCTCAGTCAATACATTGTCACAGAAGGAAATTGATTGGTGGAGACTGATTTACCTCAGTTGAAATTGCAATCCCAAGCTCTAATTTTTCAGGTAAAACAGTGTGCAGCCAGCAATATCACTCAAAAGACCACAGAAAGTAATAAATAAGTCTCCTTATACATTAACATAACTGAAAATTATATTGTGACCAGCAGCTGACCATTACCCCTAAACACAAAATCACACAGACACCTACAAGGATCAGTGAAGTATCCGCATTACAATAAATAAGTATTTCTTGGTTTTTATGGGGATAGCAAAAAATCAGATACTTTGATGGCAAAATTTTTTACTGGGGGTTTTAAAATATGTTTACCCAACATCCCCTAGAACTTTTCAGGAAATATTTCTGTAACCATTTCAAGTTTGGAACAGAGGAGTCCTGAGCAAGGTGTGACTGGTCTGTTCTTCGGTCATCTTGTAATTCTAGAAGAGGTGTGTTTTGTGTTCTTGGAATTTCTTCTAAGGATGCAATGAAATTTCCAAAATATCATGCAGCTACTGCTATTGTTTCTAAGGTACAAAATGGTATCATAGACTTCATCAGCTGGAATCTGTGACCTAGAAATTATATTTCATGGGTAATACCCTGCATATTAGTCCATGCTATTTTCTTTCCTAAATATTAAAAGAATGCTAAATGAATTTTCCTTTGAGTAGAACAATTGTCTCAAGTGGTGCCTAGGTTTGATTTCTTTGTGCCTTATTGATGCCTATACTGAATTGCAGTATGTTTTTTACCTAGATGTTTTGAACACGTGTTTTGCCATTATCAACATCAAAAAAAACCACAAAAAAGTATTCATGTTGATGATGAGATATTAGCTGAGAAATAATAAGAATTCAAGAAACATGTCTGAGAAATAGGTGGCTTACGGAGTGAGTCTTCAAGCAAAAAGATTGACAACTGTATTTTAATATCATATAAAAAATAGCAGAACAGATAACACATTACAAATTTTTCTGGTACTGTGATACACACTGCAATTCAGAGCACATAAATTATGAAAAATCAAAAAACTACAATATACCAATATCTTTATTTGAGAAGAAGAAGCTTTTTTTTCTTTTTAATACCTTCAGTAAGAAATTAATAACTAGGGCAGTAAACCAGAGAAATGAAGAAATGGTTTGACATTTCCAGCAGAGAACTCTGTTAATGAGACAGATTTGGGGTCAGGATAATGCAATAGTTGGTCAATACCTTTTCATTCTGTAAATAATACAAAATATCTTCAGATCAGCTATTCAGATATGACCATGCCATCTGCTCTTCTTTGAAATAACTAAGGAACATGGTTGATGCCTTTTAATGAACACTATTCTCTAAATTTTTGCCANCATATGTACAAACATTCTTTTGTTGATAACTTATCCCTCACTTTTTCAGTGATTTTCTTTTTGCCCTGCTTGCAAGGGTAGCAGCTGTGATGAAATCACATCTTCATGATTTAAAAAAAAACATAGTGATTTCATAAGAGTTAGTAAATATGAATTATTATTTAGTGCCTGTAAACTTAAAGGCTATAAATGTATTAATGGCAATATTTTGAGCTTATTAGTTCAATTATTGTTGGTCTGTCTCCTGCTTACACCTGTTTGGCCTTCCATTTTCCATTGCATAGAAATAATTTTTTTTTGTCCACAGGCAATATAACAAACTCTCATAAATCAGAATGGAAAAGGAGAAGGACAGTGAGCTAATTGTACGTAATCATGCCTGAAAACTGCAATATTGGCATTGGGCTCAAATCTGCTCTCATTACACCTCAGATAAACTGCTGCCTTCCCCTGAAGCCGGATACAGTTCTTTGGTATTGCAGCTGGAATTTGATGCTCTTTGTGCCCATCTTTCAGTATGGCTGCAAAAGCACTATTCCAAACATGCAGCATTTCCATTCACAAACTTAATCTGGAAGCTGACAGCGATCAATCTGGCTTTTCTACAGCAGTGAAATATCCAAGTATTTCCCTTATGCAGTCACTGAACGTGTGGTGTGTTTTGGGAGGCACCTGTTGAGGCTGAGCATTTTTGCTTGATAAAATGAAAGCATAAAAGTTGGGCTGTCTCCCAATATTGTTTTATTTTAACTTGAAATTTCTATATGAAATGCTGCACGAAGTTTGTGTCTCAGTCAATACATTGTCACAGAAGGAAATTGATTGGTGGAGACTGATTTACCTCAGTTGAAATTGCAATCCCAAGCTCTAATTTTTCAGGTAAAACAGTGTGCAGCCAGCAATATCACTCAAAAGACCACAGAAAGTAATAAATAAGTCTCCTTATACATTAACATAACTGAAAATTATATTGTGACCAGCAGCTGACCATTACCCCTAAACACAAAATCACACAGACACCTACAAGGATCAGTGAAGTATCCGCATTACAATAAATAAGTATTTCTTGGTTTTTATGGGGATAGCAAAAAATCAGATACTTTGATGGCAAAATTTTTTACTGGGGGTTTTAAAATATGTTTACCCAACATCCCCTAGAACTTTTCAGGAAATATTTCTGTAACCATTTCAAGTTTGGAACAGAGGAGTCCTGAGCAAGGTGTGACTGGTCTGTTCTTCGGTCATCTTGTAATTCTAGAAGAGGTGTGTTTTGTGTTCTTGGAATTTCTTCTAAGGATGCAATGAAATTTCCAAAATATCATGCAGCTACTGCTATTGTTTCTAAGGTACAAAATGGTATCATAGACTTCATCAGCTGGAATCTGTGACCTAGAAATTATATTTCATGGGTAATACCCTGCATATTAGTCCATGCTATTTTCTTTCCTAAATATTAAAAGAATGCTAAATGAATTTTCCTTTGAGTAGAACAATTGTCTCAAGTGGTGCCTAGGTTTGATTTCTTTGTGCCTTATTGATGCCTATACTGAATTGCAGTATGTTTTTTACCTAGATGTTTTGAACACGTGTTTTGCCATTATCAACATCAAAAAAAACCACAAAAAAGTATTCATGTTGATGATGAGATATTAGCTGAGAAATAATAAGAATTCAAGAAACATGTCTGAGAAATAGGTGGCTTACGGAGTGAGTCTTCAAGCAAAAAGATTGACAACTTGTATTTTAATATCATATAAAAAATAGCAGAACAGATAACACATTACAAATTTTTCTGGTACTGTGATACACACTGCAATTCAGAGCACATAAATTATGAAAAATCAAAAAACTACAATATACCAATATCTTTATTTGAGAAGAAGAAGCTTTTTTTTCTTTTTAATACCTTCAGTAAGAAATTAATAACTAGGGCAGTAAACCAGAGAAATGAAGAAATGGTTTGACATTTCCAGCAGAGAACTCTGTTAATGAGACAGATTTGGGGTCAGGATAATGCAATAGTTGGTCAATACCTTTTCATTCTGTAAATAATACAAAATATCTTCAGATCAGCTATTCAGATATGACCATGCCATCTGCTCTTCTTTGAAATAACTAAGGAACATGGTTGATGTCTTTTAATGAACACTTTTCTCTAAATTTTTGCCAGTTCTTTCATGTACTATTTTCCCAATACTCTTTTACTCTGTTCTTCCTAATGCTACATATGAAAACTCTTAAGCATGGGGATTAATCAATAGGTCTTCATTTATGATTTCTGAATTTAAGTATCATAAGATTGTCTTTGAAGCTGAAATTATTTGGGGAAATTTTGGCATAAGTCATGTCACAATTTTGTAGTCTTTGAGCAACCTGTGAAACAAACTTGAGAATAACTGCAGTCCTTTCATAAATGGATATTATGTATGGGTACCACATTTATAATTTCACAACACCAGTGGGCCTTTAAGTATTTCCTGGGATAATTTTCTTTTTCTACTTGATTGCAAGCCATTCTATGGCATCCATGAGAAGGGACATAAAACTTATTGCAAGTTTTCCTTAAGTGTTTATTGAAAAAATAAACATTTTCCTGTGTGATAGAAATGGAGGGGGAAATTGCAAACTTTTACTTATAATAATAAAAATCAGTTATACTGTCCTATTTTAGGTGGTTATTATTTTTCTTCTCAATAATGTTTTACTGGTACACCTATACAGGATGAAAAGTACCTATGTGCATGTGCTTCCAAGTGTATTTTTCCAGCCAAACTGAAAGAAGATGCATGGATGCTGGAAAAGGCTCATTAATCAAACAGATGTAGTTTCAGTAATTATGAAATCTCCCTATTAAGCAAAAGCAGTAAGTCATTAAAATATCTTCACCGGCCTTTTGGCTAAGATCAAGCATAGAATATCCTCTCATTAGGATAATGGATTTCAATAAAGTGATATTCCATCATTCTCCATAAGGGAACAAAATGAAACTTTTTTGTTAACTGCAATCACTTAATCACTCATTATATCTTCCTCCAATCTTGTTCATTCATTTATAAGAGAAAATTAATTCTTCTCAAATTCAGCCTACTATCCAGGCAAAGTGCATTGAGCATAAAAGTTAACTTTGTAAATTAAATTAAGGGTGGCTTAATGAAATTAATCCTGAAAATAAAGTGAACAAAAGTAAAAAAGTATTTAGTTTTCTTGTGGATTCTGGGTCATTTGTTTTGGGTGGTTTTTTTTGAGGGGTAGGAGGGTGGTTTGGGTTTTTTTTTGTGGATTTTTTTTTATTTTTTATTTGGGATGCTATTAATGGATACTATTTTTTTTGTTTCAGAAGGATTTATTGAGGAAAATTAGAGGTTCATTGAACAAATTTGGTTTCTTTCTTGTGTTTTTTTTGTTGATTTTTTCACTTGAATTTCATTTATATTGTTTTTTTTTCCTATTTGTTTTCAACACATTTTGATTTTGTTTTTCCGTGAATTAAAGATCTTAATTAAACATACACAATTTGACATATTGTTTATGTATTCAGAAGTGCGAGAGAAAAAAAGAAACTTGAAAGACCCATTTTACTTGGCTTATGATGCTACAAGTTTTGATATAGCAGATTTTCCTTATCCTGACTGGCTGTCCTTCATTCATAGTTGAATGAAGGGGGTAAACATTTTTACTTTTTGCTTCAAGCTTTTTGATGATTTTTAGTTTCCTACTTCTTTTACAGAATTAGTCTGTGCAATCTAGTAATCTGTAAAAGGACAAGGCGCTGTATCTTCAGTGCATTGAATAGATTTTTTTGAGATTTAATGGAAACTTTCAAATCTTGCTAGAGGCCAACTTGTGAAGATTGTCATATTGCAAAGCTGCATTATTGCTGCGTTTGTGGTGATTGACAACACAGTATGTTTAAACTTTCCTGCACACTTCTGGAAATGCAGATGTGAAGATAAATCATGCTGCTTAGATGAAAGTATTTTATTGCTGCTGATGCACAAAGGCCAGGAATGGCAATTTGAAATTATTTCTTGAGATGCAGAATACATGTGAATTCAGGGTAGTCATTCTACTCACTGTAACAAGTTCACATTACAATTTGCTTGCCATAGAAGTGAATAGTGAATCCTCCAATTCAGCCATTGGTTTCAGCAAATGGTGCTGGATATTGGATTTGCATCCCAAGCTTAATTTTGAAGGAATCTTGCTAGAACAGGCAACTAAAAAGCGTACTTGGCTTTCCTGTGAGGTCTGTCCTCGCCTGACGTATAGCTATTTAGAAAGCTCTTCTGTGCTCAGAGGGCAATCTGAGTTCAGGCCTTGTCAGTGTTTTTATTTGCTGAAAAAAAAGAGCATAATTGCGTTCCTTTGGTATCTCTTCTCTATTTCTTTTGTGGTGGAGGAATACTTCTGGATCACAAATGGTTTGGGTTGAAGGGGACCTCAATGATTATCTAATCCCAACCCCCTTTTATGGGCAGGGACATCCTCCTCTAGAGTCCCTTGTTGCCTTTCAGTGGGACTCCAAGAGGCTGTGTCAAGGAGAGATGAAAGCCAGATCTTCGCAGCTTTGTTCTGTGTGTGAATATTGTACTGGGAGCAGGCAGATAAAACTTGAAGTAGAAAGCTTCAAATTTAACTATGTAGAATTAATCTTGCAAATTTGGTGTTTTTAGTTCTCCTCAAATAGATCTGTGAAAAGTCCAACACTTAATGCTTTTACACTGTATTTAGTCAACATCATTGGTGTGAATGTCTGTGGTGTCTCTGACAAGCAGTGCAGTCACAGCTCTGATATCTGATTAGCAGCTTGGAGGGTTAACCATTCCCATCCATCTGGGAACAAAATAACATGAAGATGGTTTTGTGGGTCAAAATAAACATAGAAAGATCACTTGCCAACTATCTCATGGGTAAAATATGTTTGACTGGGAAAAACAAATTTATTTTATTGCCAGGATGTTGCAAAGAAACCAAACCTACCAACATAAAACAGCTTCCCCCTTACCTCAGTTTTCTTTTTTTGCAGTCTTAACTTCATTCTTTCACTCCTTTACCTCTCCACTGAGGAGCACAGGGGAATGGTGAATAGTGGGGTCATTATTCTCTCTGCTGCTCCTGGTCTTTCACTGTTTTTCCTGCTCCAGTGTGGGCACTCTCCATGAGATTGGGATCCTCTAGAGGAGTTTGGCAGCCCAGAGCCATCCTGTCCCTCTTCCTGTTCTCCCCCAGGGCTCACAGGGCCATTTCTCACCCTTTTTGGCTCACCTCTCACTTCTGGGCAGTGTTCTGCCAATGTTTAACTGGCCACAGAGTCAGCAGACTCCTGCCAAGCTCTGAGGAACTGTAGCTGGTATGACTGGAATTGTCCTACAGGTGATCCTGCCCTGCAATATTTATGTATTCATACAGATTTCCCAGCGTATTTATAGGAGGCATCCTTCACTCTGAACATAATGGGAGTTCATGATCCAGACAAAGGTAGTAAACCGTAATGTTAGGAACTTAATATTCAGATATCTGATTAAAATCAGAGGGAATGGGCTATAATTATAAGACTCCTTCATTTTTCAGATATGCTAATTTAACTGCTATGTTTCTTGGTTGACATGTTAAACATGTAGTAATAATAAGGTTGTACCAAGCATAATTATCCCATACTGTTGGCCTCAAAATGCCTCAGTTGTAGCTGTGCATGATAATGAAGATACAAGAATAGAGGATGCTGCTGTCAATACTGTTTGCATTTGATAACTGGAAAAATCCAATGACTTATATTCAAAAAATAGTGTGTAAGCAACAGGATAGCTAAGGCCATTGCAAAACATTGTGGCTTGTATTTCCACAGAATATTAAAATAAGGTAGGTCTGGCAATTTAAACTAGCAAGAGGCATGCAGTGGCATACCATACCTAAAAATCTGTCTTACTGAAACCATATGTATTGCATCTATTGCATTTTTCTAGCCAGCTTTTAACAAGATGAATTATTTTGCAATTCTTTTTAAGAAATGTTCCTTAATTCAAGAGTTTTTGATGAGACAAAGTACATGGGAAAAGCTGAGGCTTTTATTTAAATCCAGGACTGGTTTTCCTATGTGTCATTTTCTTCTCTTATGCTTCTAACCAAAGCTTTCTTCCTCTTGTCCCAATAATGGACGAAATAAGCATGAGTAAGGCACAGGCTGTCTTTTTCTATGGATGGAAAAATTGATTCATTTTTTGAGGATGCTAAGTTCCCAAAGGCAGGTGAATTTTTCCTGGGGCAATGCAAAGACAGGATAGAGGAAAAGTGCAGCACCATGCTTTCACCCTTTTTTTTGTATTATTTTTGCTAGTATAAAATAAAAATTATGCTCTGAATTATCAATACTGATCATTACAGGCAGCCCCTGTCCTTTCACTCGCATTTGGTAGTCTGGGTAGAAATTTTATTTTTTTTTCCGTTAAGTAGCTCACTTGAAATGTTCATACTGTCTGTTTTATACAGGACCATACAAACACATTTTTGCTTTTTAGGGGGAGGGGGCTGGAAAGAAGCAAAATTGATTTAATCACAAAATTCTTTTATACCTTAGAGAACTGTTATGTTGTTCATCTCGTGTGGTGTTTTTCAAATCTTGATACGGCAGCCTGTTTTCTCAGAAGCAGTGCTTCAAGAGAGGAAATACAGCCAGAAATTTTAAAACAAAGATGAGAGTGGATGTCAAAATATTGGAGCCTTCTCTGTCTATTGTGGTTATGTGTCAATGTTTAATTTAGCACAATGACTTGCTCAAGTGTTCTGGGAAATATCAGTAAATGTTGTACCTTTTTAATTGGATATTACCCTATTACCAAAAGAACAACCCAGACATCACTGTAAAATGAATGATTGTCATCTATTTCTCCCTTATGCCCCTTTCAAGCCAAATAATAAAAATTGTTCATGGGTGTTAGATGTGGCTAGTTTTGATTCCCTCAAAATGAAAGGAAAAGTACAAAACAAGAAGCAGATCACATGGAACTTACTTGGTAAAATTGTACCTACTGCTAGATCCAAAGTGTCCTTTAATAATATTCCTTCTTTTGAAAAAAGTCTGAGTAACTCTAAAGTTTGGATATGTATTTTCCTGGTAAGTGCCATGGTTTATGCACTTGAATCACATTTAAAATTATTAGAATTCAGCATCTGCATGTGCAGTTGTTTGATTTTGCTTCCTATACTCCTGTTAAGGATTCACAAAGGTTGACCCTGGCTTTCTCTGCACTGGAAATACATTCTTTTTTGAAAAAGGATATACAAGGACCTGCAACACCCCAGATTTGTATCTCCTCTCAGTAATGATAAAATTGTCATAGACCCATACCATCCCCTCCAAGATTTTACTGTCTCACGTGAATATAGAACTAACAGATAGAGTTTGGGCACACCAGGATTTCTGGAATTAAAGACTGGGTGTCTTCTCCAAAGTGGAGATTGCGCTTTTGACAGATACTTCTCACTTTACCTATCCTATGTTAGAAAAGAGTTGACCTACCACTCGTACAGATTTTTTGAAATGTTTGCAATTTTCTTCTGCTGGCATTTTGTTGCTTAGGTAAAATTGACTTTACTCCAAGTTTTACTCTTTCTAGAAAACATGAATCCAAGCAGACTGATGAGGAGTTTGCTTGCGATGCTCGTTGCCCTGAGCTGTGTCAGAAACAGGAGTCCAATAAATGCTTTACGTTTGTGACTAAGACATTCTCATCTATCCAACTTGTGATTCTATCTTTAAAAGAAAAGTTATATTCAGCTTCAGATATACAAATTTATGCAAATCTTCATCTCTTCAAATTGTAATAGTGTGATATTTTCTGTAGTCTCCAGGGAAATAAATAAACATTCTATCTTTAATTATTAAATGCTAGGTACTTTCAAACATTGGGGAATATGATAAAACACAGTCACAAAATGTGTCCTGTGAAGCTGCTGTCCTGAACTGATTTGTACCTCATGCTGTTGCTTGTGTGAATAAGTATACTGAACACTTACTGGAATCTACTTGCAGATTTTTGTTCTGGCATACGAAAACATTTGTTAGCCTGCTCTGATTTGCATACCTCTTTTCTTCAAGGTATTGGTGTTAGAAATTTGGGACTCTAGTGTCAAAATTCACAGCCATTTTCTATAATTGGTTTGGTTTTCCCAGTATGGATGACAAGCCTCAGAGAATATTCTGTCTCACAGGCCATCTGTAACACAGCTTGCTCTTTTCATGCTACCATATAGACAGAAGTTCAGAAATCTCAACTATGTTCACACTTTTCTGTTATCAAATGGTCTTCAGTTTCTTCTGTTGTTCTTACTTTCCTAGCCCCTGTTCTGTTCATTAAAAATCCATGTAAGATTTTAGGCTGAAAAAAAAAAACAAAACCAAAAAACCTCTAAAAGATATTAGCATGGTTTGGAAGCATATCTTCTCTTTTTGGGAAATTAAATCAAGACCAAGATGATTTAAACATATGCTATATACAGGCTACATTAATACAAAAGTAAGGAAAATTATCAAAGTTTTTTTTCTTTCATCTGCAAAAATATCTTTTCAGGATGCTTTGTGGTTTTTTGGTGAAATCAATGTATTATGACTATTTAATTTCTGTGGTCACTCAATACTTCTACAGAAATGTGGGAGAGAGTGTTTTTTAACAAAAAAAAGTTTGCAAAATACAATCAGAGTTAATCCTCCCATGCATCAGTGGCAGCAATTGAGAAAGCACAGATTTTATTCTTAGTTGGAGGGGAAAATCTGTAAAGAAGAGGCAGGAAAGAAAAGTTAGACCTTATTTGTCTTTTACACAGAGGAAAACAATAATCTGTCAGTATAATATGGTTAAATTCATAGATCACACACCTTTTGGCTTTTGCTTCTATCATCACTTCTAGCAGGAGACAACTGATAAACAGTGGACTAATAGCTTCTGTTTATCAGTTTTTTAATGTCTGTTTTCTCTAAAGGGGATATGAAGGTAAACAACAATGCACAAGCCTGGAATTAATAATGCTTTTGAATAAAACCCTGATTTTAAGTTTAACTGATGTTTGCTCGCTGCTGTGTAAATTGAGAGACAATTGTCTATGGTGTTTTGCATAACCTGTTAATTACTATTTATTTTCTCCTCTAACCAAAGGCAGAATGTGCTTTACATGCTTCATGGTATTAAATATTTTGTCTCCCTTTAGGAACAGAGTTTTCTACCTAGTCATTGTAGGGAAAGTGTAGTTTCTGGTAAGGCCTTCAGGAATCTCTTAACCAATATGTAGGCAGGTAGATAACCTCATTAGAGATAATAAAATATTTTAACATTGTTTTTTTTGAAATTATTTCATATTCATTCTATGCACTAAGAGTAAAACACCATTTTTTTTCCTGTACCTATGATACATTGTTTTGAGGATTAACATTTGGCTTTCTGTGGGAATGCTTTTATGTTGAAGTCGCTTACTGTTTGTCATGATCTTGCTTAAATTAGGTAAAGCCTGGAATAATATCTCTGAATCAGAACAATCATGTTGATAAATAAATGCAACAAGTAAAGGACCATTAAAATAAGTAGAGGATTGTAGGAAAAAAAAACACTTTTTTTTTTTTTGCTAAAGATGAAAGCTTAATTTTAGAGATAGAAACTTACTAAAGCAATGATAGAAAGTAAAGCTGATTGAGAAAAATGTGCAGAAAATTATTTTTTTCATTATAAAAAAAGAAAAAAAAAAAAAAAAAAAAAACACAAAAAAAAAAAAACAACAAAAAAAGGAAACCCCACAAAAATGAAACCCCTCCCCCAATAACCAAAATATATTAGTTTATATAAAGTTGATTGAGGAGGAACATAGGCTATGTAATTAGTGAAATTATTTTAATTTAAATGAGACTTGACCAAATAAAGAAGATTTTTTAAAGAAGACAAAATAAGTGAAGATTTTCAGTATTCTTTTTTTTCATCACTGTGGGTTCCTCTGCCTTCTACTCTAAAATTTCACATTACCTGACTCCAGGTTTCTTCCTACTTAACACATATTGGTAGCAGTCTGTGACAAATCACACAAACCTGTAAACATGCCTAAGCTAGAGTTTAAAATCCTTCAAAATGTTCAGGTATTTTCAGTAGTGAAAAGGTGAAGAAGTATATTTGCATGTCAGAAGGTTAATAACTGAAGAGGCATCTGAGGATTTGATATGCAAAAATATGGAAATATTCATGAGTTTCACTTTGCATAGAGTTGATAGTCTGTTGTTGTTTATGCACTAAAGACAGTGTAATGAAAGCCCAAGCACACAGCCAGACTGACTTACTTTCAATTATACCAGGTGCCATTGATCTGAGCAGTTGAGATCTTTCTAAATGAGCAAAAAAGATGGCAAGTCTCTCATAAAACTCTGAGATTCACAGAGTTGACAAATGTGTTCATAGCAGACAACAGTGGCAAGGGTGGGGACATTTGATGAATTCTCAATGGACACAAGAAGTAAAGTAAACCAAAGGCAGTCTAGGTGTGCTGTTTTTTTGAGCCATGCAAAAAGTTCCACAGTCCACTCTCTTCCAACAAAAACAGCCCCAAAATACAACCACAGCCTTCAGCCAGCCCCAGCCAACTTAGTAATCTTACTGTAGGTATGGCTTAGACACTATAAATAACCCATATTTTAAAAAATAATTTAAATCTATATTTTACTAAGTGATAAAATAATGTATGCATTAAATTTTGATGTGCCTTTCTCTTTCCAAATGTAAAATGCTAAATTAAATGTGTATTTTGGTAAATAAAGAATTTAAAATTATACTTTTTTTAAAACTTGTATTAGGCAAAATTTTGATACAGTTTTCTATTATTCCTTTGTGAAATGTCAAAATTTTGATAAATTTGAATTTCAGGAGACTGCTTTTTTCACATTTAGACTTACAGTGATTCTGAACTGAAAAAATTAATCAAAAAATAAATTCTAATCTCTATGGGTAAATCATAGATCACAGTAATTAATGATGTTAGCTTTAAACCTTTTCACATTTTCATTGGTTAAAGACAGAAGCATGGAGAATACCAGAGTTTATCAAATGGTGTGTGCCACTTGATGATAGCAATACATCTAGAAATGTCTCTTAGTTGTCGTATGATACACTGCACATTGATACAATTGTTGTGATATTTTCATTTCCAGTGTTTCTCAAGAATGCTTTAAAAAAAGTTTATTAAAAATTCTTCAAACCAAGAAAGTTTTCTTACTTATTAATAACCTGGCCCTTGTGATGGAATGGGACACTCATTTGTAAGAGTGAAAGTATGTGTCTACACCATGACCTTTCAGATTTGTAAGTCATCGGCTACTCTAAAAACTGGTCAGTAGGTATCAGAAATTAATTTCAGGAAAAAAAAATAATACTTTGGGAGACCTTTTAAAGTACTGTCTGTCTTTGGGCATCCAAATGCACTTTTAGAAATGGCCCTGGTGATGCACCCAGTGTTGCCCAAATATGAACTCCCACTTCCAAACCAGAATAAAGAAACAGATCTCCCTGCCTGTCCACTGCTCTGAGTGAAGTAATCACTATTAAAAAAAACATTACCTGAGACTTGTTCCTATCCTTACAGAGCTCTAAGAGAAGGCTTGATGTAAACCTCAAAACAAGTAACCTTGATCCTTAAAGGTTGTGTGAAGACCAACAAATTAATGTAATTTATGGCTTCACTTTGGGGGCAGAAGAATAGCTGTTGTACTTCCTTCCTTTTGAGCAGCAGCTCACCTTTTGAGCAACAGCATATTATCTCTATTGATGGTTTGCAGCTTCAAGGGGAATATGAAATATCCCAGGCAATCAATATGAGCTGCTCTAATCTTTTAGATTACAGCTAAACTCAAGAAATACCTGAAGAAAAGCTTTAGTGATGCTTGGACTCATTTGCTCATGAAGCTGAATGTGAATTTGGCTCCCCAACCCTCCATCAAGAGTGTTCTGCGAAATGTCACTCATGTGGAGAATCTGCTGACTTCTGTAATATGGAAATTAGGTGGGAGAGAAGAGGGTGAAAAATCAAGCTTCTGCTCTACCAATCATCATCCCTATCTAATATCTAGATAAAAGGGTCCAAGAAACCTGGGGAGGAGTAAAGTCTGCTTGTTAGCTTGGGTAAGAGAAAAAGAAAGTAGCAGTATGTGGTGGAGTTTCTTTAAACTGCCTTCCAAGCTAAGAAAATCACAATAAAACATGCAAAAGGCAGAAGGTTGTTTGTTTGAACTATCCCAACTGTATCAAAGGCTGGTCCATTTGGCAATACACCTGACAAACAGGTATTTGCTTTCTCCATAAGAGAAGGTGTTTTTTGACAAACTGTACATTAATTTCTTACTGATTTAAGTACTTGGGAGCATGAGGTATAGCCTACCTGGCTTTTTTCAGCCATTTTCTGCCTTTCTATCACTCATAATCTGAAATTGAAAGTTTGTTATACTGGACAGCAGGATTGTGACACAGGGCCAAGGTTGAAATTAAACCTGTGGCAGCCTGTACTCAATAAGATCTGCTTCTAAGTTTGATTTCTAAAGGGTTTGCCATTGATGATGTGCTGCTTTGAAGTATCTCCTGCTTTTTGTTTGCATCACTTTAAAAGTTCGTTTGAAATAGTGCATAAGATGTTCTAGCAACTTGTGCTTATTTATTCCTACTCTTTGGGGAGACACAAACTTGTGAATTAAACTTGGTGCATTCCAGCACACATTTTGGATTACAAAACCTGCCTGTGCTTTATGGAAAGTGAGGCTGTCTCAGCATAATAATACACTGCAATCCAAACTGGCCGCATTAATATTCCTGTTGGTTGTCACTGGAGATGTGCCAGCTCCCATATGTACTTACCCACGTTTCAGAGTGCCCTTGCAATCTCATGACTGCTTTTCAGAAGTGCTTGGTGGCTTATTCTTCCTCCTCAGCACACTACAGTGAAATTAGGTATTCAAATTGGAGGAGAAAAGTGTGGTTAGCATAACCAGTATTTAGTGCATGGTACAAATTAAACCCAGATGATATGACTCTTTCCCTTGCTCCCTAACATTTATATTGAATTCATATTTAAAGCAGGAGTCTTTTGCATTATAAGTAAAGATTGAAATTGCTTTAAACTCCTTTCCCCTTATACTTGACAGTCATTCTTGAATAATTAATGAGTTGGATATACTGTTAATAGCTCAGATTTTGTGGTTTGTATTGTAAATGTTCTGTTTGTCTAGTGTAAAAGAACTGATTAAGCCTTTTAGTTAGAGAGTTAAGACTTTGTATATTTCTTGGCTATATTTTTTTTCAATGCTGCTACAGATTGACTCACATATTTCACATTCTGCTAGCAATTGTAATTATTTTGAATTCAGAACACAATATTGATGCTGCAGTCATTTGCCTTTTTGCATCTAAGTTTTTCAGCTTTTGAGTTCTTCATTTCTGACATGTACAATATGGAGCTTTATTTAGTAAGGTTGTTATTGGTGACATGTTTGTCTTAGATCTGTCCTGCAGCAAAATTGCTATCCTAGATTATAATTTGATAGGAAATCTTGATTGAAGATTTGGAAGCAGGAGAGGTGAATTTGTGGATTTGGGGGTTGATATTTATTTAAAGGTATGTTCCTCAATGCACACTGGACCATATGATGTAAAAGCTTTTCTTATTCAAAAGCATATTTAGTAAGTCACCATTACTTATTTCTAATGAGTTCTGTTTATCATTATCCAAATATTTTTTTTTTTTTAATTTTTAGAACCACTGTACACATCATAGCTCTCTTTTTACTTTGGTGACAGACTCTTTGCAAGAACTTCTGGGAGGCACTTTGATGCAGCTCCACATTATTAATAAAAACTACCTGTGACTATAAATGCTTTTTCTTACCATTTCTTAACATTTTTGGGTAGTCTAACCTACGGCTAGATACAAATGTCAAGAAAACAGATGAACTGCAGATTTTTTTTTCATGTACTCAGACTACTTTGATAAGATATGTCAGCAACTTTACAGGTGACCTGTTTATTGATCAGGAAGCATTTGAACAGACTTCTGTGAAGTGAAGCATCAAGGTATTTTATTTTGCTTTGCCCATCAAAAAATCACTGAAGACTGTTGGTATAGTGAGGATAAGATTTAATAACCTACGGGGTTGATAAAAGAGTTTGTGTGCATATGGTCGGCTTTGTGCTACAATCAACAGCTGTCCCTGCAAATAATGTGGTCCCTGTCCCCTAAATAGCTCATAGACTACTAAGTGGGAATTAAAGCAATTGCAGGCAAAATAGGGGACAGGTCTTTTTTAGTCAATCCAGAATGATGAGCAGGATATAGAAATAAGCTATAAAACAGGAAAGAAAGGGCAGATATTCTTTCTTGGTTTTTTTTGAGTGCGAACACTAGAAATATGAGAGGCTGCACTTGGTAGGATACAAGATCCACCTCATCTGCTGTTTGGTTTCCAACAGCCAAGTGCCTGAGAAAGTGTGTAAGAACAGAGCAAGTGCGCAGTGAACTTTTGTTTCAATGATCTTGAGAAATTTGAAGAGTGAGGATTCCAGATGTCTTGCATTTGTATTTGACAACATTAGGTGGCCTGGCTTCCATTGATCTAATTATTTGAAACTTAAGGAGACTTGTTTCTGATGGATGTATTGTTATTTCCCTCTGAATAACGAAGTCAGAGAAGCAAACGTCCTCACACCTATGACAAAGTTATCAATTCTTTTGATCTAAACTGAATAGAGTGCAGTGGAAGTGTCTTTTTGCTTCAAAATGTTAGCATTTAAATGGACTTAAGCTGCCTGGGATGTTAATATATCAGTGAGATAAATGGTATGGAGGAGAGTTTATTCCTTTGCTGCTGCGATGCTGGCAGGAGAGTGTGCTCTGTAATTGATTAACAGGGCACAGTGCATTGACTTATATGGGGAAGGCTATTATATCTCAGTAAAAGGAAGGTATGTATGATTCGGGTTACAGAAAGTTAAGAATTGGATTCTGCAGGAAATAACTAAAACTGCTGGAAGAACCAAAGGTCCCCAAGTATTTTTTTTCCCCTTGTAAATCTGTGGCGTAACAGTATTTCATATTCTGATGGAAATTTAAATAGTGCAGTATATTTAGTGGAACTTTCATATAGGGCTAGAAATATTAGCTTATGTAAGCAGTCTTTTAACTTTTGTTCTGTTTGACCTAAAGTCTTGAGTTATTGATGAGATGTAATATCTTTTTAAGTCTAGTAATTTGAAATATAGTCCTTTCTTATAATTCATACACATTTATGGTGAATTTCCTATTTTGAAGCCCAAATGAGCAGACAGATTGGGAGGTTTGCTTTTTTTTTTTTTTTTTTTTTTTTTTAAACAATGAGAAAGTCAGGGGTTTTTTATTATTAGTTGGTATGTCAAAATAGACATAGGACAGGATTACAGGTCTAAACATCAATGAAGGCAAACCTTATCAATTCTGGGTTTTTTTCCTAACCCCCACAACAGTATTGATGATTCCAACCAAATTGAGAAATTGTGACCATAGTGACAAAATAGATGGATGCTCTGTGTGGGTGTTTTTTTTAATGTCTGTTGGTTTTTTTGTGGGGGTTTTTTTTTTTTTTTTTCTTCCCAAGTCAAACTTCTCTGTCTTATTCTTTTAATCCAAGTCTATGGATTATGAAACACAGGTAAGGCAGATCATTAATGATTTAGAAACTACTACATATTCAAGAATAAGTTTTCTATATTTCCTTTTGTACACTTCAATAATAGCACAAATATACCAGCTGTTTAATTAAAAGGAGGAGATTTTCTCAATAACTACTGGAATCAGGAAGACGTCTGAAGTTCTGATGAACTTCTATTGTTCGGAGAGGTTTTTTTACATCTGTCATGTTGTTTCTGAGCACAGTGTCAGAAATCCATGTTTATTTTTGTTGCAGAAATTAAGATTTTGCTCACATTTTTAAAATAACGTTTTAGAACTTCATTTATGCTTTAAGATAGATCCTCTATTTCACATGTTTTTTAGACTAGAGTAAGCAGTAAACTCCCATTGCGTTTAGTAATAAATCAAATTGCATAACTTGAACACATTTTTTGTAGCTACATTTTTCTGTTTCTGATATACTTTCAGGAAGATGCAGGTTTTTCCTCTCACCCTCTGTTTGAAGCTATGGGTCGCAGAAAATTGTATAAACATTACAATTTACTTAACAAAATGTATTAAAAACCCCTCAGGGAACAGAACAAAGGTGTTCAATCTTAGCTTTCATTACTGATGAGAATATGTTATTTTCCTTAACACTAGATATTATGCAATGTAAGCATAGGAAAATGGTATAAAGATATTTTGTTATGTATTTTTAAAAACTTCTGATTATGTGTTGTTCTGCTTTTAAAGGTTTCATTGCATTTTTGCCTATACAACAGGATAAATAATAAATGCCTTCAAGTCTCTAGCTAGGTAACACTAATAAAGTGGCAGCACAAGCAGTTTTCAAGTTGAAAAGTTATTATGATCTACAGAAAATAAACTGATAGATAAATAGGTACTTTGTCAAGTAGTTCTGTGTTTATATGATTATGGCACTTAGGACAAAAATCACCAATTTTGGCAGTCTGCTGCTTGCTTCTGTACTTAGTCTCTAACCCTGTACTGCTTTGACTGAGGTTAAAGCTCCCTGGCACCCAGGATCTGAAAGCACAGACCTTTGCTCTGTGCCATGTCCCTGCTCCCAGGCAGAGGTGTGGGCAGCCCCAGTGTGCTGCTGGAGCTGTGTGATGTGAGGAGCATCTCTGCAGGCTACTGACCAAATGTGCTGCTCAGCTGCAGCCAAAGCAGAGGCAGGAGGGAATCAATCTTTCTGGTTCGTGGTACAAACAATAATGCCTAAAGTCATTCATCTTCCCTTGTCAAAATTCTATCATTAAATAGTGTGGAAGTGAACTTAAAAGTCATTGGAGTCGTCCTTTAATTCAGTTCAAAGCAGCTGCCCTTTACTCTTGTCTGTGCTTGTACGAATTTTGTTTTTCCCTTAATGTTGGTTAATTCAGAGACTTGTAAAGGACACTTATTTACTTTGTTAAATGTCAAAATACTGATTCTGCAATCAAGGCTCTTCTGTATTCCTGTGCTTCAGTTTCCGTTGCTGTGAAAGTAATTTTGATTTTCCTTACGTGAGACTGCACATTTTAGGAGTATTGTATTTTATATTACTTGGTTCACTCAAAATATTTTTTTTTCCTTTAAAGTTCTTATTTAGAAGGTAGGATTAATATGGTCTCCACCTGTGATCCAGTCTGACCAAACTAGTGTTTTGTAATTGTACCAAAAGTAGGTGTTATGGCTGAGCATTAAATATGCTGCTTATGCATATTTAGACCTATGGCAGACCACCTATGGTGACCTAATGCTTTCTAGATACATAAATTGAGGATATCTCCACTTACAGCAGAAACTGTGCTACAGTGCATGTGTTTCAAAAGATTAGTCAGGCTTACAGGTGTAGGCTAAGGCTTTATTTAGTTTTACCTGTGATGTGAATGAGTAATTTGCACTACATATTTCTCCTATCTGTTGAAATATCAATAAAAAGCTCAACAAAGGGCAGTATGAAAGTATTTAAAAAATGCAAAGCCAGTTCTCCTCATTGAGATTTAAATCATGCAAAAGAAGAGATCTGTTTTAGTTTTTTTTTGTTTGTTTGTTTGTTTTTTATTATTTTTATTTTTTTATTAGGAAGACTAAGATACTGATTTTGTTTGGGTTTTTTTCCATTTTAGATGCTAATACAAAGTTAATCTTCTTTGTAACGGGGTAAAATGGAAGTGAAGTACTCAAATGAATTATAGAGATTAGTTAGTATAAATTTTTCAATGAATCTGTTGTTAGTGATAACTCATTATTTTCTCTTTTATTTTTTAATATTAGATTTATCAGCACTTCTATTATGGAAATGAAAATTTGTATCTTATCTACTTCTTAGAAAGCTTTCATGATAATATTTTTCTTTAGCACTAAATTTTCATTTGACCAAAACCATTCCAGATATATCAGGGCAGGCTTTTTTGTTCAATTGCTGTATCGCTAAGGAGGGTGATGGCTCATGGTTAATACTACCATTACCTTATTTTGTCAGTGGTGGAAGTCTTTATTTTCTCATGTCAGTGTGTGTGCCTCTGTTTGTTTGTCAGTTTTCTGGTGGGTTTTTCTTTTTTTTTGTTGTTCTGTGTTTGTAGGATTTATTTTTGTTTTTGAAAAGCTGGGATGTACAAAAAACACGAGGCTATGTTATTACCCAGAGGGAAAATAAAGGGTACACTGCCCCTTAATACCAATGAATAATTAATAATTAAGAGAATAATACCTATGAATAATGTGAATTTGGTTTGTTTTTTTCTTGTGTTTCAGAAAAGTGTGATGAACCTCTGGTCTCAGCACTACCCCATTCCTCCTTCAGCAGTTCATCATCCATGACAAGCAGCTACGTGCCAGGCTATGCCAAGTTAAACAAGAGAGGAGGTAAGGGATGGGCTCAACCTTAATGCTCAGATATTTCAGAAAATGATGAATGGTATTTTTAACGCAAAAATGCATTTTATGTGGAATACTGTTGCTTACACTTGTTTGAACAGAGTGTTTTTATGAACTGAATTAATTTCTCTTTCATTGTACTGGACAGTAATTGCACGGCAGTGGGAAGGGCACTGCCAGTAGCATGCAGCAGCACGGGCCACATGCCTGATGTGGATGGAGTCATGCAGTAGGGCTGCATAATTGACTTCAAGTAAAAGGGCATACCTGTCCTCCTTGGGTAAATGAGTATTTGCAAGGTCATGGCTGTTGGGACAAAACTAAACAGCGTTGTTGATGTAAATTGTTTCCACTTCAGCAATGACTGCTGTCATTTGGGTATTTTTCTAGCACTACAGGGGCTTTGGCTTTTGCATATCATCTGTAATGCAAAGACAGGCTGTTCAGAAGTAACAAAGCTGCTCAGACGTAGTGATTGGAAGAATAAGTGGATAACTTTGATGGTTTATCTGGTCTAGGGACACCAAGGCACCACCCTCTGTCTACACACAGGGTGAGTGGTGCTGGTAGAACAAGGCAGATTCTGCCAGTTGTTCTGGAGATCGTCATAAAGGAAGGGATGAGCTGGGTCAGATGTCAAGCTGGGAAACATAATCTGTAAGTGTGGAAGAATATGGGATGGGTCCAGCCATGGATACGCCTATGATGTGCTCAGGTAGAATCTGGAAGCTGAAATGGGACTCCCAGGCTCATAGGCAGCGTGAGTTCTCCACTGGGTAGGGCAGTTATGACCATAGGTACCCTCAGAGCCCTGATATTGATCTTGGTTCATTGGTCTGCAACTTCTCTGTGTATTCGTGTTTTACAGCTGTAGAATTTATGCTCTTTGATCTTTTCATTTTTCTTCTTTGTTTTCCTTTTTTTTTTTTTTTTAATTTTATTTTTTTTACTTTGTTCTGCAAAATCAGTTACAGCCAGGCCTCAGAGCTACTTTCTCTTAATGACTAGTAACTGTCCTAGTGAGTTACTTATAGCCCTGCATCCTCTTATAGCTGGCAGCCTATACCTGTACTTTGAACAGCACTGCTGTCATCCCATGATTGTGGTCCTCTACTCTGTTTTTATATGGTAATAGTTTATTCTCTGCAGAATCGTTATGATAGGTACAGAAATATATCAAAATTGTTATACTGGTAGTTACTAGCCCACGCAATCACACAGCTAAGTCAAATGTAAAACAGTTTAGGTTATGATACTGATTGCTGAAGAATTGTTATTGCAACTGAACGAGCTCAGCATAAGCCAAAGACTAGCTCAGAGAAAATACACCTGATGAGCTCTAGTGCTACAGGCTTGCAGATCTGATGCAAAGCCTGTGGCCAGACTGGAGAATTGGCAATTTCTTTGGTTTTAGGCCTGCAGACTAGTAGATAACATGGTTTGTTGCCTCTGAATGAGAATAAATGCTGTTTTATGCTGGCTGCAGGCTTTTATTTCAGTGCTCCATGTATTTTGTTACGTGCTTTTGCAATTCTCATGCTTTCTGTTGCAATGTGTTTGAACATATGTTTTGATAGGCTGTCAGGTCCCTCCAGTTGTGTGTTTAAATGTTCATTGTCCACATGTAAGGAGCAGTGCTTCAATTCTAAAACAGTGCTCATCATTTAGGTTGAAGTCTGTGGCATGGCTCTAGTTATGTCCATTTCCATTCAATCCCCTGTTCTAATTAAAAAAAAAAAAAGTCACTAGAATAATTTTAATAAAATACAATTTAACATCAGCTTGGTTGGGAGGATCTTCCTTTGCTTTTAGATGAGTACTTGTCTTTTTAGTTTACTAGACTGCATATTCTATTCTAAGTTGAAAGCAGATCAGACATTTGGAATTTAATTTTTTCTTTTAATTATGTTTACCCTTCCCTTTATTACTCTTATATTCACTACAGTGCAGTTCCTCTACCAAAATGGATCATTGTTATCATTAATCAAATATTGGCTTTATTTCCTCATTTGAAATTTAGTTGTATCTCTTTGTTAAATAGAGGTTTCATCCCTTTGTTTAAATAACAACTTTGCTACATTGTTGTCATCCATCTCTTAATACCTACAAATCACAGCATAAATACTTTAAAAACACAAGCTTGTCTATGTACATGAACAAATACAATTTTTCTGATCCTAGTGGTGTAAAAATATTGCAGAATTCAGGAGTGTGTTTAACACAGGAACTTGTCTGTCCCTGTGTTTATACTTCTGCAAGTGATGGAAAATAACTCAGTTTTAATGCTGAGCTATTTTACAACTTCATGGAATTACAGATATTGCTAATCAAACCAATAATAAGTGAATCCAATTTTTTCTCTCTCCAAGGAGTCATTATCGGCTAATAGATTCCCAAATCAAATGTGCTATTTAAACCACACTGTGCTCAAGTCATTTAATGGAAAGAACTCCCCCTCCTCTAGCCCCAGACCCTTTAAATTAAAGGAATTCACTTTTGAAAATTCTGCTCTCCAACCCAATTATTTTTCTTTCCTGTTTTCATGACAATTCACTCTAGACTGGCAAAACACTTTATCTGAATAGATAGTATATTTTATTCCATTGATTAAGACACTGATTTACTGAATAGTAGCATCATGTTATTAAGAAGATTGGAGTTGTAACTATAGTTCTGGTTCAATTTCCTGCTCTAAATGTTGAAATTGGAAGGAGGCACACCAAAAAGAGTTTAATATTTTCAGCAGTTTTTAAGAGGCTTCAAAAGCAGAAACCTCCACGAATTTATTTCTAATGTTTGATAACACTTCATTTGCAAATCCCAAAACTAGAGATCTGGGCAAATAGAATTAAATCTTTATGGCATGGTATTGATCTGGAAACCTCCAGGGTGTGTATGTAGGGTGGGTTTCAGTGTCAGTTTTTGAGAATATTTTCTATTTTCTACATATGGTCTACTTAGACCCCTGTAAGTCTTCAATGACTTATGGGTTAGTATGTATTCTCATTTCAAAGGAAATGCAGATTTGATGGACAGAAATTTGATCAGAAAGGTTAACCTCTCCAAATCAATTTACTTGGTGGTTCTTTTACATTACCCCTTGCTGCTGTTTTGAACCTTATTTCTTGTTAGGGCAAGCAAAGAGAGGTATCCTGTTTTTTGGTGGTTTTTTTTTTTTTTTTTTTGGGTTTTTTGTTTGTTTGTTTGTTTGTTTTTTTTGTGGTGGGTTTTTTTTCAGGGGGATGGAAAAGGTTATTTTTCATTATAGGAAAATTGCTGATTAAAGAAACAAATATTCAGTGGTTACCTACAGGTCTGTGAGTGCCTTGCAAATTCATACTAAAACCTACTAAAGTTTGAAACCACAATTTCCATGTCAGTAAGTAAGTTTCTTTGATTTATGTAATAATTTCAACGGTGAATCTGTGTTTCCATCATCAAAGCCTGGGGGTACAATGTGAGTTTGCATTTTATACCGGATCTCTCATTCATGGATCCCCAAAGCCATTCATGGGGTCCCCTCCTTCTTCTGCCTTCCTGGGCATATTCAGTCATAGCAGCTGGGAAAAGCAACCAGAATACTTTCATTTTATTGTTATGGAAATAAACAGGGTAAAGAAGTCTCCATAAAATGTAGACTATATTGCCCTGTGACCAACTATACTACTACCAGATACATAAACACTTACCAACAGATTTAACTGGAGTTAATGCTGGAGAAAGCAAGTGCTGCTATCCCCATCAGACCTACAATGAAAGGGGGGGTAAAGACCCTTTGAAATTTCAGCTGTGACAAAGCTTCTGTGGACACAGAAGGAAGAAATTAATTTCTTAGTGAATGTAGGTTTGGCAAAGGTAGAGTGCAGTTGCTCCTGAATTATGTTAAATGCTTGTAAACAAAGACTTGGACTTAAAAAATTGAACAAAGCTTAATTAGCAATTGTTCACACAAAGCTGGATGCAGTAAATTTCTATAAAATTATCCTTTTAGTATGAAGATGGTATTTAATTTTAAACAACTAAGTCTTATTGCTTTATTTTATTTATCACTTTTTAAAATATTTTAATTTTAAAGAGATTTGTGTGCTCTTTGGTGTTAGTATAACAAAATTACAGATTATTTTTGAAAAGTCTGTAATTTATATGAGGAAAAAAAGCACCAAGAAGAGGAGAAGTGTCCATGGCTTTTCTTTTTTATGTCTGCCACCATCACTCTTATCGCTATACAAACATTGTTAAATCTTTCAATGCTCTAAAATCCTAAAACTATTTCCTTTGGGTGGACTTCTTAAGCAAAATAATTTTGACTTTTCTGTCACTTACCAGCTCAGATGCTTCTCCTGTGTAAATCAAACATTTCCAACAATATTAAATGATCCGATGTACTATTTGGAGAATATGGGGATGTGTTATCTTTAAACAATAAAAAAAAATACAAAATTGCTGATACTGGAGTCAACCTGATAGGAACATAAATATATGCCCTTATCTAGTTAACAGATTCACCGAAAAGATTACAGCTCTTTCCAGTTTTGTCATATCTATTCTCCTGCAAAAGTCATCTGTATTGCTGCCACCTTACAAACCAAAGTGACATCAGAGAAAAGGAGACTTTTCAATAGGTTCATTCTACAGCTTTTTGCAATCTATCCTCAGTACCTTTTTCATATGTGATGTCAAGGTGATAAGGTCTAAGATCTTATGACCTGTTATCAGTAGGATCAATGGACTGCATCACACCATGAGAAGGATTCTTAGCATTGTTTGATATAATGCATTATCAATCTTCCTTTTAATGGTTCCCAAGATATCGGACCTTACATTTCTCACTAGCATGAGAATTAATGCTGCCTATCATCCACCTCATACCATTTTAATTTAGGGAAGAAATTCTTCATTATTTCAACATAATGTAAGGTTATATAATATAATTGGAAGCTGCTTAAAACTGAGTACAGTCTCAGAACTTCAGAAATAATCCCAGCAGACGGTGAAAGTATGAAGGTCATAATGAATTTTTGGATATATGGAAATTATCTTTTGCACAGTGGAATAAAAAAGAGGAAATTTGGCACCCAGGGGTTCTAAGTCCAGTATTATGGGGGAATCTGATGTTACCAATGAAGCTGATAACGTAATATGAAAGGAAGTTTCTGCAGAGTAATTGATGTTCAAAAAACAGTCCTTTTAGCACAACTGTCTAACTCTTCTCTAGGCTTTCAGGTTGCCTTTTAATCTGTGTGCTGACCTTGGCCTGTTATCACAGTTATTAATGTGGCTATAAAACAAGCATCAGAAATTTTAAGTATTGGCACAGGTGTAATTGCACAGAGGTCTTTTTATTTTTTCCTCAGTGGAGTTTTAAATTGTGCCTTTTGTGAGGAAGATGCAAGAACTTATCTATAATGGGATATGATTCTTTTTCCCCAGATTATTCCCAGTAAGTCAATCAGACTTATAGCAATAGTTCTACCAGTTAAAAAAAAAAGTTCACTACAGTATTTCCTTTGGAGAAATCTAGGGACACCTAACCTAGGCTTTTTTACTTTCACTTTTAAAACTTCAGTATCATAAAGAATATCATTATTTCACCATTTATTTATTACTGTTGTGTAATGGAATATGAGAAGGATTTTATGTAATTTTCCTTTTGGCAAAGCGAATGTGGAAGGCGTAGTTTGCATCAGTCTGGATTGTGTAAACAAACTGAGCTTGTACCTTCACAGGACTTGCCAGGAATGTATTTAGGGCATGAATTGCAGTGTAAGGAGATCCTCCCTCTGAACTCACATTTGTCCAAATGGACAGCATGGAGCTAGCATGCAGTAGTCACCACACCGTAGATCATCACCTTAAATACTGTAATCTCCTTGGGTTGACAAGAAATCCATTGAGCTCACTAAGAACACCTGTACACAATATAACTAGTTATATTTTGATTAAAACCCTCTTTGGAAAAAAGTTATGGAGTTGCCTGGAGTGGTTTGGAAGTTTGTTGTCCAGGTTATGGTATCTTGCCTTTTTAAAGCAGGAAAGCTCCTGAAAATAATGGCTAGAGTAGCATAAAAAGAACAGTTACAATCATAAGAGAGTGGCTTTATCCACTTAGCTTTTGTATGTCTATAAGAGAGCTCTTGCTGAGCTAAATCACTAAAACACAGTTGCCTTTTAAAAAGTAAATAAACAGCAGTTCTCTGTCTGTAAATTTGCACTTTAGATAAACACACATTGTCCAGTGCAATACAGTATGTTTGCTTAAAACATCTCATGAACAATGTAGTTCAAAGTAGGTTATCAGAAGCCAGGAAAAATTGATAATCTCTATTTATTAAATAATTATTTATCCATTTAAAATATGGAAAATTATTTATGGTTGAAAAAAAGATAAGCCTCTACTGGTTCATTTATTAAAATACACCAAAAAAACCCATATTTGGGTGTGACATAGCTTTGTTTGTGTTGCATACAGTGCAAACAGTATTTCTGAAATCCTTTAGAGTTCAAGCAACTGATGTTTTGCTTTGAGGAGGTTCTCTGCTTTGTTTGAGAGATTTTTGGTTTTGGTTTTGTTTGGATTTATTTTTTTTTTTTTATTCATTTCAAGATATAGCTTCTTTATCTCTTTGCCCTAATTTTTTTCGTAACATGTCCTTTTGGTATTATTCATAATAAATTCTTTGTGCAGCGCTAACTTAAATCTTTGGGTTTGTTTAGTGTGGGGGGGTTTTGTTTGATGTTTTTTGAGGGGTTTTTTTGTGTTTTTTTTTGTTTGTTTTTGTTGAGTTTTGTTTGGTTTTTTAATTTCTTTTGTTTGTTTCGCTTTTGTTTTGTTTTCTTTTTCTTCTACTATCCATAAAGAATTTGAGTTCAGCTTATTGTTTGCATTAAATACAGGTGTGCCATTTTCTATGTCTCTATCTGCCTCACATCCTACTATTTAATCAGGTTTGCTTATCCTTCACCTTCAAAATAAATAGTTACGTACCTCACTTTGATTTGCAATGTAACCCACAACCCACTTCAGCTCCATAAACAGTTGTATTTTCCTTTAGAAAGCAACTGCGATTTCCCCATGGTTGACCTAAAAAAGTTGTTCTTCTGTGTTTTAATGATCTGGCCCTAATGAAACATTTTTCATAAATACTTCTTATTTGTAGAACGAGTTCTTAAAAAGGCAGAGGAAAATGTGTGTACTAACCCATTCCTCTGAAAAAAAAAATCATAAAATTCATTCATTGCAAGAGGATAGTGAATTTCGTGAAGGTGCAAGGAAGAAGCATTAAAAAGAGGAAAGAAAAGTTCCCTTGCATATCCAGGACCAACTCATGCATTGAAAGGAAAGACATCATCCTTTTCATTCCAAACACAATCCAAGAAACAAAGTCTGTAGAGAGTGAAGCTCAAGTAATTGCATTAAAAAAGCATCATTAGCTTATGTTAATTTACCATAGTCTGATGAATACAGAAAGCATGACCATTTTTTCCAGTTCATAACTAATTTGTTAATTAAAATGTTCAGAATAGCTAATTGGCTTATTTCATAAATGTGTAGATGGAGAGGAGAAAGAAAAAACTATACTGTGCTCTTCAATTTTTTAATTTTTTTTTTAGAAGAATCATTTACAGAGGCAGCAGTTCCAAGTCCAGCCAGAGGCATAAGGCAAGTGTGCAGCTTTCTTGGGCAACAGGGGTGGGGACAACAGGTCACTGTGGCTTTACTGAGAATCTTGCTTTTTCAGACAAAACTCAGCTTAGTTCATTAATTGTTTCTGATGCTCATAGGCAGCTGGGTTTTTCAGGAAAATTGCTGGTGGCAGAGCAGGGGCAGCCTCACAGAGAGCCAGACTGTATCCATACATCGCAAATATTTTTTTCCCATATCCTTAGGGTACCAGTGCAGCTCTGTCCATTTACCCCCAAAGTAACCAAATTCTGCCCTTCCAGTTACTTTGAGACCAGAGTTTAATTTGGCAATTGCTCAAAAGGCACTGAGATGTTAACTTGTAAATTGTTAGGAGGTCTCTTTTGGTGTTCTTACTGACTTCATCTTGAAAATGCAGATTAGCTCTCCAAATCTGCTCAGAATATTGCCGTGGTTTAATCCCATCTGGAAATTAAACCTGGAGAAGAATTTTTGAGGAAAACTTGTAACAACCCTCACGTACTTTAATGGAGCCTGAAGAAAGTTGGAGAGGGACTTTTAACAATATCATGTAATAACAGAAAAAGTGGGAAATGCCTTTAAACTGAAAGAAAGTATGTTTAGATTGCATATTAAGGAAAAATTCTTTACTGTGAGGGTGATAAGGAAGAGCAACAGGTGTCCCATCCCTGGAAGGGTGTAAGGCCTGGTTGGATGGAGCTTTGAGCAGTGGAAGGTGTCCCTGCACATGGCAGGAAGTTTGGGATCTCTGTGATCTTTAAGGTTCATATGATCCTATTTTAAAAAACCGGCCCACCATAATTAAATAGCAGACCTAATATAAATGGTGAGTTTTGTCTGAAAAATGCACAGTAATGGCACATTAGGATTCAGCTAAATGCCCCTTGAAACCAATGCCTCACAAGAAGCTTGTCTACACCAGAACTGGCACACTGAACAAGCAAAGTAGAAAACTTCATATTCCTCAGACACTGGAGCTACTTTGTTTACACAGAGCTGTGGAAACATGCAGGATTAAAAAAAATCCAACTCAATATAGGAGAACTTGGCCAACCTCTTTTGATCAGTCTGGTATATTTAGAAGCAGAAGAGATGAGTTCAGATATCCTTTACTTGGTTGTATCTACAGATTCTTCAGGCTTAGATGCAGGGCTGTGCAAGCACAGAGCTCTGGCACAAAGGCAAAGGTGTAGTCAGTGTACCAAAGATGCACTGTCAGCTTTTCCCAAGGTCAACGCCTCTTGCCAGATGCTTTGAGTGTTTCACCCTCTCCTGCACACAAAACACAGGTTTTCCTCTCACAGATGGCTGTAGTGCAACTGATAAATTGCTGCTTTGAGCCTTTGAGCCAGAGCATTGCCTTTCCCAAATAAGTCATAAACAAGCATAAATGCTGGTGGAAATGGGAACTATTTGCTTGCCATTATAACCTCCCCCTACAGTTATATGCTGAAAGAGAGAAAAGAAATAATGTGATAAAATGAGGCTATTCGTTGCAGGATGGGAGAGTGCAGCTATTATTCATGTTTCAGCTTTTCAATGAGATTATTCACAAGAAAATCGGAGTTACACAATAAGAGATAGACATTAATACTTGTTTTTCTGCACGTATGTTACTACAGAAGTCAGAAAAAATATCTCTGGATCTGGAAGAATCTGACTTAGCATCCAGTCTCATGTCATGAATTAGTTTTTGGTTTCTCTTTGTTTTCTCTTACTTAGATGAAACTAATTTTTAACTGTTTTTGTAAGACTCACTTTAACATTCTCAAAAATAGCCCTTATTTGAAGAATAAGGTGGAGATTGATCTCTTTTCCCATGCGACCAGAGGCAGGGTAAGAGGACACTTAGGGTGGACATTAGGAAGTAGATGTTCACAAAAACGATGTTTGGGTGTTGGGATGGGCTTCCCAGTGAGGTGGTGGAGTCACCACCCCGGTGGTGTTTAAGATAAGACTGGATGTGGCACTTAGTGCCACGAGCTATTGATAAGGTTGTGTTGGGTCATAGGTTGGACTTGATGAACTCAAAGGTCTTCTCCAACCTAGCTGATTTTGGGATTGGCAGGTGACTATAACACTGCAAGGTGAAAAGCTATTGGTGTAATTAAGAAGCAACAGTTTAGTTATGGTGACACAGATAATAAAGATATAGCTACAGATAAAATAGTTAATACTTTCTATATTGTTCTCTGCATGGGGATTTATTGTGCCGGAGTTCAGCTAAGAACTAAACAATCCTCAGAAGAAATGTTAATAATGATTTATTCCTTTCCTCCTGCTGTCCACACTGGTTTTTGTCTCCTGAAATGATCCTTTTTTTGGCTGTCATATATAATCCTCAGAAGAAATGTTAATAATGATTTATTCCTTTCCTCCTGCAGTCCACACTGGTTTTTGTCTCCTGAAATGATCCTTTTTTTGGCTGTCATATATAGTTCACATAGGAAAATATAGAAATATTCAAAATATTTCTATATTGAACATCTTTGTGAGTTTTTTTGGCCAGCAAAGAACCAAATGAATATCAACAATGAACTAATTTCTTTTCAGAGCCTTTAACTTTTCTGACTGCTTCAAGGACAGATTTTTATTTCTTTTAGGACAGGCTTATATTCTTCATGAGAAAATTTGTTTGAATGGTCAATTTTCCAAGTTACTCAGTGCTAGATAAATTGTCTCTACTGTGAATAATGGGGCTGTATAATGTGATAAGCAATGGAAAAAAAAAATAAAAGTTAGCTTGCTTGAAATCTGCATTTTGAAAAGTTGCATTTTAGATATCTTTGCTTTTCAGTATTGACCACCATCAAATTTAGTATTCCTGCTGGGCTTTTAGAAAGTCAACTCCCAGTGAGCTATTTTGCTTTGGTTAAGAAAGTTGTCAGAAATTATTTGATTTTAGTAAGGATCAGAGGGTCCTCTGGTATTTAAAAATAGGCACTTCATCATATCCATAATTACATAATATTTATAGATCTGGAATATGTTATCTTATAGGTATATCTGTCCTCTTTATTTTTGCTAGTACAGACAGGATGATATGAAGGTGACTCAGTTTTTAAGGAATAATCAGGTGACACGGAGTAATGCAAAAATAAAAGTAAACAAGATTATTGTACAGTGAAACGGGGTAGTTTGCTTTTGCTGAGATGGAAATGTTGAATATTGCATAGTGCTGTACCAAGAGGACTTTAGCTGACATTTTGCCACATGTAGATCACACACTAGGTGTTTCTTTTAGTAAGCAAGCTAATTGTTTAATATATACAGAGGGAGATTGCATTTGAACTGCTTTGCTTTCTTCTATATCAAGAATTTGTCTGTTTCATATGGTGGAGAGTAAAATCTCCAACAAAAGCCAGGGCTGGAATATTTGATTTGCTGATTTTAGCACTGGTCAGTAACATCCCCCATAACACGTTTTGAGCACATAGAGGTGATTGTTTCTTATATGCACTTGTTTCCAGGTGGAGTTTTTTGAGGGGTAGGGGTTTTTACCTTTTATAATTGTGATTAACTAGTTTCTAAATCAGGCTAAAATGGTGCTCAGCTATCAAGAAGAAAAAGCTGAATGTTAAGTTTATAAAATAACAGGTTTTGAGAGACCAGAGAAGAAGTTAATTAATTAAAAGCCTAATTATTGTGAACAGCTTCTAAAAGTTGCTTCAATAAACTTGTAATTTCTAAGCAAAACCAAATTCTGCATATCACATGCAGAATGCATGATGTTAAGCACGGTGGTGATGCTTCAGCTCTTTCCTTCTCTTGAAACTGCAAATAATGTGGGATTCAGCTAAAGTAGCAACCAACACATTGACCAGCAATAGTTATTTGGTGAGCCATGTCCGAAGTCACCTGGAAAGGAGTCCTCTAGCTGGGGATCAAAGCAGAGACACCAGAAACTGGGTAGCAACTGGCAAAAAATATTTTTTAAAAATTTCAGTTCTCAGGTTTCCACTAGATTCTAATTAAGGAATTGTACTGAGCCCTTCACAGGAAATGTTTTTCCTGCAGCTGGAGCAGAATCTGGAGCATCTTATAAACAGTTTGTAATGGGCATCCTTTGAGAAAAAGCTGATCATTCACCAGCTCACCAGGTGTGATAAGGCAATTCCTGTGCTCTTATCTTGTTCCCTTACAGCTAGTCCCTCCATGAGGCTGGAGTCACAACGGCAGGTTTGCTGGGGAAATCTACAGGCTTATCCAATTTTATGGATGATTGCAACACTTTCAGACTCTCAGACTCATCTACAAAGGCAAGGAAGTTTGAAAGAACTGGGGAAGTTGATGGCAAATAAGAGAAAAGACAGGAGAAATCTCCAAATAAATTGATTTAACTTACTGGCACAGATCCAGAGTTTATTGAAAAATAAGAGTTGGGATTATGAAGTAAAAAAGTACAAACAAATTCCTAACTTTGCAGAGATAAGAAAATGACACAAAATAAGCCTTTTGACAAGAGTATTGGGTGTTATCAGAATTATTAAGCCATATGATTTCTAGTTAGCTTAAAAGAGCTCTTCCCTTTTTTCTCCATCTTCTGTTCCCTGAAAACAGAAGTTTTCTCATTTTAGAGCCTTTCTCAATGGCAAAATTTCCTGCTCTTTGTTTAGAAGTTTGCCATGATTTTAGCTGGTGTATAACAGCAAAAATAGATTGTCTCCATAATCTAACATGCATCATGAAACACAACTGAAAGCTTAGCTATAAAAGTGCTCACAATTATTTCAGAATCTTACTGTATATTATATTACAAGCAAGTAAATTGAAGGCTGTAATCATGGCTTTTATCTTGCAAATTTGCCCAAAGAATTTTAAAGAGGTCTAAATATTATAGCTAAGGAGCAGGATGTTTCTGATGAGCGTAAAGCATCTTCAAAGTAAAAAGCATCTTGAGATTTCAGCTTTCCATCAAGGTGCTAAAATGTGCTACAGAAAAGAATTTAATTATATGCTTTTTTATAGATAATAAGTAAAAATTGTGTGGTTTACTTCCAAAATTTTCAGTTAAATATGTACCTTATTTTTTTTCATAACACCAGAGGCTCATTTTTAGTATTTTGCAGAAATCCTTTGCCCAGCAAACGTGGTACTATTAAGTGTTTTACTTTCTCCTTGCATATTAGACAAATGCTGCTAATTCTATCTGGTGATACAGAAAACTGCAAAACCCACAGTAGTGTCCCAACATATGCTGATAGCATAATTTAAAATATAATGTCAATACTGGAAATTTTATGTAGGCTACTTTCACAGATCACTTTAAACTATCAACAGTATTAGCCAAAGAAAATATTTTTGAAAGCATTGAATGTGGAGTCTGTAAAAGACTTCATTCAAAAAATTATGCCTAGATTTAATTTTGATGTTGATCAATAGCAGCAGTATTAGTAAATATTGACAGAATTTTAAAAAAACATTTTAAACATTTAACAAATTATGTTTGAAATGTGCTTCCACTTCCTAGTCCCCACAAAGGAAAACTAGAGGTTTTAAAGATATAAAAACTTGTAGCTGTTTTGGAAAATTGAATAGGAATAGCTAAATTTTAGAAGATTGTATGAAATTAGAAAGAGGAGAAAAGAGAGATATGCAAATGTTTATTAGAAAACTGAGCCCCTACATTTCATTAATTTTCTGGGCAAATCTAAAACATAAATCCCTTTGTGTTCCTAATATTTCATGGAGAGAGTGTCAGTCTTTTTTTCTTTGTAATTTACATGGAAAACATAAGGTAGGAATAACATGAATTCAGATTTATTCCAACAAAGCTACATTGATATGCAGCAGCTGCAGAGCTAATTCAGAAAATCGCTCTCAACAAATTAGGACACACTTTAAAAAGTGGTTGTCATAACACTATCTGGTTCAAATTGAAGGGATATGTTGCACTGTGGATAGTGCTAGTGAAGGAAGATTATGTTAAAAACAGGATCATTTGTGTTTGTTCCTAAAGGGACCCTCAGGCCATAGAGCTTGTAAATGTCTTTCCTGGATTTTATTAAGCTAATGTACCATGTCTGCATTTGATTCCTTTTTATTCCCAAAGGGATTATATTGTTCTTTTTAACTATGTTTGCTTGAAAGTATATAATGTGTTTCTACGATATAGAATTGAGCAGCAGGCTTTCTTCTGCCAGATAGATACATAAAGATATAAAATGAAGTTCACCCGTTCATCTAAGAGTTCCTTTGAAAGAAGAGCTCATGCCAAATAAGAGAGGTAAACTTCAAATGAAAAAGCTAATCCTTTTTAACAATTATCCCCCTATAAAAAGAAAGATTTTATCATGAAATTTTTTATCTCTGTTGGTGGTTTGGCACAATCAATTAAAATCCCTGGAAATGTCCAGAAATTTAGTTTAATAGCACAATGAATTCTGGATATGGGTGGGGATAGGGAGGATGTAGAAAGAAACTTGCAGTTTGTAGATACAAAAAAACCAAATTCTCTTCTCTGGATGAGGACCACAAGGACTTCAGCTTTCTCACAAATCTTGTTCCTATGGAAAGATTTCTTTCATAGGTGAGAAAGAAAGCAACTTGTTTATATTTGGTGCTGTGTGGTAATTCAACTTCACAAAAAAAGACATGATTAACCTATTGCAATACTGTTTCCTTTGGCGTCACAGCCATTTCCATAACCTCAAATTCCATCAACAGTTATTCAAGGCTGAAGGCCAGACACATCACATCATAGAGAGAGCAATCACCAAGAAAAGTTTAGAAAAGTTTCAAGACATTAAAAAGCTGATGACTGTGGCAGAAGCATCGTGAAGCTTGTGGCAGTGTGCAGTGATCATCAGTCTGATTAAAAAATGTGTAATAAAAATTGCTGTGTTTCTGGAATTCTGGAATGTATATGGAGATTTTGCATTTGCTTGGTTCCTGAGGCTTGTCACTTCAGGAACTCAGCTTTAGTGTTGAAGAAACTTGTCACAGCAGATCTGGCATGATGGAGTGTATCACAATATGTTCTGACTTGCATGCAATCCTTCAGCAGATGAGTGTAGCTCCAGGGATGTTAATATGACACAAGCTACTGTTTTAGATCATTTTCCATGGTGCTTGGCAATGCTAGCCTTAAACATGAATTTGTCAGGCAAAATTGTGCAAAGGGGAGAAAATCAGTGGTGACTAAAACCGTTTCATTTACTGTGGATTCAAGCACTTTTATGATAAGAGCTAGGAGTGTTTGAATGCTGGCTGTGATCCAAATACGCATTGTGCCAGGAGAGATGTAATTGAGAACTTTGAGTCTGTAAACAAAGAGGGATAGAAACCTGAGGAATGTTGTCTCCAGAATACTTCTCCACATTGTTTTCCTGATTAAGAATCCAGTAGTATTTTTTTTTTTAACAGATCTTTGATGAAGACTATTAAATCACAGGTAGCTTTCAGATTTTTAAGTGAGTTTGTAAACACGGCACTCGATCTTGCACATTGATTACCTCATTTTCTGGTGCCACAAGGTGCACTTGTGTCTCTTCTGAGGTCATTGTGCAGATATGGACACTACTCAATAATGGAGCTGTAAGCACAATATTCAGAATTTTAGATCTTGTAGCAAAATATTTGTAAAGATAACAAAATTGTGTCACACCTGTTATAGGGCAAGATGAACCAGTTCCTATTTTTGTGACTCTAGTGTTTATGCAGTGGTGCAAGCAAAGAATTACTGAAGGAAGATGACTTATTTTCTAGTCCCATGTCACTGACTCCATTGTGAAGCTATTGGTAAATATTTTGTCATAAACTTTGCTTTTTATATAAGCTTTCTCTTCAAGGATCTTTGAAGATGAGTCTTTATTCCTCAAATCCATGGCATTAATCAATAACTTCTTTACTAGACAAGAGTTTGAAAGCTAATATCTAATTATCTGCTCTTCTTGTGCCCATTTCTCTTTTTTCTTCCAGAATGAATTCATTAAATATATTGTATGTGTCTCTGTCTCTGGGGGCTCATGGCAGTTTTTTGTGTGTTTTTGGTTTTTTGATGGAACAACTCTATTCTCAAAAATACTTTTTCAGAGAAAAGTGGAGATTGTTGACCATGAGATATATGGTAGAAAATTATGAAAATTGAAGAAATCCACTTCCATTACAGTAAGATTTCCCATTATCAAGAATTTTTAAGAAATTTAATATCAAGTAATACAATGAATAAGTAGAGGTCAATGTCACATGGCAAGTTAATATATAATCTTGACATAGAAAATAGTTGCTAGTGCTGATTATGCAATACAAAGCAGTTTTTAAAAAACATAAAAAAGCAAGCGTGCAAAATCAGGAGAATTTATTATTGAGTTGCTTTCTAGAGCAGAAATATTACCTAACTTGGCAAATTTAACAGCACAATTTCAGGAATGATTTGAGCCCCTGTAGGTTGGATGTTCTGATTCAAAGTGAGTAGGAAAGCTTTTAAGGAGTAAATCCTTCTTTTATGATCTTAATAATGTGAAATATCTTAGCCTGTGTAAAACAGTCTGTCCTCACAGGATGAGTACTCCAACTCATGATTTTTTTGGTTATCTTCTGAATTTAGGGTAGCAGAGGAAAATCACAAGTCTCAGTTGAATGGGAAAGTGGTGTCTGAGATAGGAAAACAAAAGCTGCAAAATCAAGAGACATCAGGAGGAGAAAAACAGAGCAAAGTTTCAAGTGATATACACAAATCCCCACGGCCTGGGAAAGTGGAGCTGTGCCTGTCACTGAGACCTTGCGTGTCAGGATCCAAGGGGAAGCCAGTGAGGAGTGACATTGTGGCAGGGATGCATTACAATCACAAAATTAAGATGAGAGAGTGGGTGCCTTGTTCTTTGAACAAATTCAGAACATCTCTTCATGACAATACCTTCATTGTCATGCAAAACTTTAATCTCTGACACCTGCTGGAAGGGCAGTGCTGTGGGATGCAGTCAACCCAGTTTTCTAGAGTGGGTCAGGAATAACTTCATGGCATATTATATATTCTCGCAGTCCAAATTAATATATGTTATTAACATATATGTTTTCATTAGAGCAACCTTTGTGACAAATTTACATTGTGAAAAACTATGGCATATAAAACTTCCTTTTTTCTCCAGATGATACTTTACTTCTACTAATAAGGAAAATTAAATCCAATGTAGTAATAAAAAATAAAAGAGGCAAAAAAGTTGCAATGGCTTCATAAGCATTATAAGTAACTCTGATTTTTTGGTAATTAATTAACATTGCTGAATTAGAAGCTTAATTATTGGATAAGATGTTTTAAACCCCCAATTAATAGCACATATTTTTTTCTCTTCTTTGCAAAAATATGTACTTAAATCTATATTCTAATATAGATGCATAATAGATGCAAATATCACATCTCACTTTTCCTTCTTAAGCTATATGGTTTTGCCTGTTTAAAACATTTTTATAGCACAATAATCATAGGATTCAATTTTTACTGAAGTAGTGAGTTAGCGACTTTAGTGCTTTAGAAGTTCTTGCTGCATACTTATTCCCTGGGCTTCTGCCATAAGGAAAATCCCTCTGTCTTCAGCTGGAATCGTATCCATGTTTCTGAAAGCAGAGAAAGACTAACTCTCTGTGATAAGTGGTTTTCTTCAATATAAAAGTGAATCAGGAGAGCGTGGAAAAGCTGTCATACACTGGCATGGATGTTCCTGGATAATTTATCTTGAGCTGCAGTAGTGCTTCCTTGTCTCGACTCAGCAGACTGAAATTTCCTTGAAGACTATTAGTAAGATTTGCTTGTTTCAGCATGCAGGAAAAACCATGAGCTTTATTCAAGGAGAGACTGATGTAACTTCTGTAAAGTCAGAGGAGCAAGCTCTGTGGTGTTAGAACCTTGGGTTGTGCATCTGTGGTGAAGTAGGAGAAATTATTAGCTTTAGCAATACAGCATTTCTCACAAATTTTCAGAATACTGTTTATTTTCACAGTTGTCTGGGTGAGGCCAACGATATGTTACAGCAGCTTACATACACACAAATTAAAGCAACTATTATCCTTACCTATGTATCTTTGCTTGCCTGGCCATCACTTCTGCCAGGTTAGATGATTTTTGTCTTGAATACTCCTTTTTGTTTCTTCACCTGCCAACTGCTGTTCTGTACCAACAGAAATTACTGAGGTCTAGCTGTTTGCGGTGGTGGGTTTATTTTTTTTTCCTTTTGTTGGAGCAGTGGGTTTATTGTGTTAGTGTAGACATGCAAAAGTTAATTTTACTTCTCAGCAGTGTTGAGTCTTGAGTGACAGTATTGAAAAAAGATTCATTCAGAGCAAGTATTTAAGTATTTCAATCTGTAGCCTGAAGAGTTTAAGCAAAGAGTATGGAAGCTGCAGAGAGATTAATTCAGCCTGGGGGGAGTCATGCCATCCTAAGAGTATTAGAGGGCTAAGGGAGGCCGGGGAAGAAGTGGGGATGATTCAGGACACCTGGAGTTAAATCCTGCTTTGAATCCTCCCTCAGACTCCTTACTTTGAAACTTCCTACTCTAAAGCTAACATTTCCATATTCTTGTCTCTTCTGTGGGTTAAAATTTTAAAAAGAAGGGTTGGAGTGTGCATTTGGGGCTTTTAATTTATTATACTGTAATTTTTGAAATGCTCTACTGAATGAACTGTGAGCTCTCATTAATTTATATTGAATAAAAGTCCTAGCAGAATTTCTTACCCTGATTAGTGTCTAAAATGTATCAGATTACTTAATCCCATGAGAGTAAATTAACATTTGACGCCACTGTTAAGACCACTGATACTTTTATTAGTGTTATAGCATTTCCTGGTGGGTTTTTTTCTCTCTTGTATGTATAGTCTCATGTGATTATGATGATTTTTGTATACAGTGTTAAGTTTTGGCTCCAAGGAGTATAAACTTATTAGGGAATTGTCATTATTTATAAGTAGTTTATCATAGACTTCAGGCAAATCACTGCCCTAAAAAGTTGAATTCTACTGTGGTATAATCCTATCTTGAAATAAACATATTATTTTGCAAATTAAAATAAAGAATAAAACAGTTCCTCCCATGTTTATACAACTCTGCATATGATATCAATAAATGTTTTGGTATTAGCAAAATAAAGTGCATAATATGAGCTTTTCCATCCACCAAAATGGATGCAATACAGAGTAATTTTTTAAAACAGATTATATTTTCTTAATGGAAAGAAAGAATGAGGATCTCAGTACTGCTTACAATAGATGCATTAACGAAAAAAAAAAAAATCTCTTTTAGCTTTGTTAAAGCAGAAAATGCCACTAACCCCTTGAATTAACTGTATATTAGATTCAAAACCTTCTCTCAATACTTCACAATTCTGTGACCTTGCCTGTTGAAGGAAAACCAGAAGAATGAAGCACATTTACTCGGAAAGATTGAGCAGCACTGGTAGAATATATTCATGCATGATACTGGTGATATCAGAGTTCCTGTGATATCTTGAGCAAGGTGTGGCTTGCAGAAGCTTTTGGAAGAGGTGGCTAATCAATGAGGCAGATAGGGACAAGTCCTGTCCTTTTCTCAGGACTGTGTCAATACCACATTGACACAAACAAGAGGATAGTATATCTCCCTCTAACTGTTAATTTTCTAGGCAATTTGCGTGTGGAAAAGACTTGGAAAACTATTTTCGGCTACTCAAAAAATTTTAGTTGCTTCTCATAAATTCCTGGAAAATGGGAATTCATGTTTGACATTTTGAGCAGCTGGGAAAGTATCTGGAGGAAAAGCAGGTTTAGCCTGGATAGGAAACACTAGGGAAGAGTCTTCAACCTGAGTATACTCCTGAATGGAATTTTCTTGCTAATCTCAAAATAAGAACTTTATAAAAAATAAAATAAAAAAATAAATAAAAACAGCAAACTGAAAACCCCAAAACACATGAACTGCAGTAACAACAACACACAGGTAGAAATGTGCAAACAGTGGAAAAAGTGTGCAGCCTTCAGATTGTGTAGCAGTCCAGAGTCCAGTAGCTGAGCCCAACTGGATGTTGCAAACACCAGGAGCAGCCTGGTTGGCTGTTGGCAATCATTAAGGGAGCTGGATTTGTGAATTATTTGATGTCAGGGGCAGGTAATTTTTTTTCTACTTGCTGGGCTGAGACTCCTTCAGGTCCTGAAAGAGCTGGAAGGAGTACACGATTAACAGGACATTTCAAGGGAGATTTTCTTTGGGAGACACAGATCAGGACATTTTCAGTTAAACAACATAGATGGAAAACAAATAGTGAGTATAATGAAATAATCATGCGGCTTCTGTTTGCTCACAGTGAGCATTTCACTCAAGTGTTGTTTGCACATCACTAGGACACTGTTATATACTGAAGCATAATGGCAAGACTATACGACCTGCAGGATCTCACATAGCAAGTGGCTGTGAGGCTGGAGGTTTAGCTTTTATCTTTTATGACTGAACAAGACTTGTCACAGAACAAGATGTGTAAGCCTGAACTGCAGCATTTAATAATTTTTCATGTGCAGTCATTTAAGGGAAAAATATTAATCAAGATGGGCTAGAACATCATGATATAACTTTCAGTAATTCAGCTTTGCCTCCCATAAATTTGTGGACCTAACTAATGAGGACACGATGACTCAAGTGACTAAAGTGTTTAGGCATCTCATTGGTATTGAAATGATATAAATCAGTTTCTGGAATACCTTAATTCCTTTTTCTCTGGCATCACTACTGAGGAAGGATCACAGCAGTAACAAGGAAGTGTCATAATGAGTTTGTATCTGTATTTGAAAGTAATGTTATGCTATTTAATCACAGCCAGTAAAACTTTGCTATTTGTGATCTGACCATCATTAAAACCTTGGATAAGAATCTGCTCATCAGGGCTCGATTGCTCAGCAGAGACGCTGCAGAGGCCATGCCCACTATCCATTAACTACACACTTGCTAGCTCTTGCCAGGGATGTGACCTGAGTTGTCAGGAAAGCCCCAGAGCTGCAATGCATAAACACACCATGAGAGATTTGTGTTGTGGTGCTTGCAAAGGTGATGTGAGGAGCGGGAGATCTCTCTACTCTCTACCTCATCTTTTACATGCTACCGTGGTTATTTGGTATGCAAGGGATTTGTACCCCAGGGTCCAGCGATCTGTTTCCTGGCCTCAACTTTCCATCTAGAAAACAAGAAAACACCTCATGGAGAAGAAGCTGCTTAGTGCCTTGAATACAGATGATCTGCATGGAATCTTTACATCTCATCCAAGTTTTGTTTAAGATTCCATTAGGATGCAGTTGTGAATGAGCTGCTTTTTGCATATGTAATTAGGAAGCAGAACAGATGGGAAAGGCATAGTTTAAAGTGATGTGTTCATTAAAATAACCAAAGCTGCAAAGTGTTTGTTCCCCAACAGTGAATTCAGGATGAGAGACTCCTTAGGTTTATGACTTTTTTCCCCCTAGTTTGAGTCTGACAACTGTGAATGACAACAATGAGATGTCTTTTGCATCAACTTTTATTGTTAGATATCACCACTGCTCCTCAGGGCAGATTTACTGTTCATTCCCTCTTATGCAGTGTGTGCTCAGTTAAGATATAGCAGGAAGCAGTGAGTACTGAGAAACAGACACTACATCAAGGGATTTATTTTAATTGCATTTACTGTAAGAAAGATCTACTGGGATTTAAAAAATAATATAGTGATTTTAATATTCTTTTAAAAAAGATCTGTGTGGACTGTGTCCTGATAACTTCTGTTATCCCTTGGGTTATTTCTACTTTTAATTTTCAGGTTTTTAAATGAAAATGAAATAATTTAAAGAGATATAATTAGGGTTTTTTACATACACTCACACGCCCTGTCTATTCTTTTTACTAGAAGGCAAGTCTTCTAAAATTAGTCTAACAATGTCAAAAAAAAATATATAGCCTAAAGTTAATAAGGGCTGGTCCTTACTTTCTTCCACCAAAATAGAAAAAGAAAAAAAAAAAAAAGTTGTTTTACATGGCTTAAAGAAATGAAAAACATACCCTCTCTATAGACTTGCATCTTTCAGTTGCTATGAAGAAAGGCTAATTTTAAAAATGAATACTGGATACTTCCAATCTTCTACTTCTGAAAAATGAGTTTTATTATATGTATTTTAGAGGGAACTTAGAGCTTCAGAGCTTACTGGCTCCCAATTCTTGCTGCTCTTCTAGAGCTGATGAAACTTATGGAGAAGTAGGTCAAAGATTGGATCTAATTTTCCAGGTTTTATTAGATATAGTTTGATTTGGAGTATATTCTAACAGTGAATTCTAGAGAAGAAGATGTCTAGTTGATGTTTATGTTCTCTTCTCACATGCTGCTATTTTCTTGACATTTTTTTACCTTGTAAATATCAACTTTTACTTCTTCTGAAGCAGAATTATGTGCTCACCATTGGTGTTTTGCGTGGTCATGTCTGCAAATGCATCCCTGCTGTTACAGGCTAAAAAGAAGAGCTTTTCAAAAATGCAAAAGCAAATCCCTACCCTGAAGATAGGGAATGGATTATAAATCCAAATTTAGCTAGAACAGCAGATGGATGCAAGAAATAAATAAATGCATACTGTTTATGATAGGGAAATAAAGGTTTGCCCATGCCAATATCAGGACAAGATTGTTTCAATTAGAAGGGAAGCCCTGTGTGAGGACTGGAGTGTCTTTTTTTGGAGGACTCTACCAAATAAATGGTAAATGCAACCCTTCCTTGAAGCAGCTTGGAGTACAAAGTCTTTAATCCTCCAAGATTTCTGTATAAGCATAACTTTTCTCAGCGTGACTAGACCCACTCTAGTGTTCCAGGATCATATAAAGATTTGGGCAGGAAGGGACCTTAAAGACCACCTGGTTTCAGCACCTTCTACTAGACCAGAAAGATGTGTTCATCCTGACCTTGAACACTACCAGGGATGGGGCATTCACAGCTTCTCTGGGCATCCTGTTCCAGGGTCTCACCACCCTCACAGTAAAGAGTGTCTTTCTAATGTCTAACCTAAATCTGCTCTCTTTCTGTTTGAAGCCTTACTCCCATGTCCTGTCATTTTCACCCTTAGGAAAAAAATCTCTCTCCATCTTTCTTGTAGGCTCCCTTCAGGCAGTGGAAGACTACAATTAAGTCAGCCCAAAGCCTTCTTTTTTCAAGGCTGTGTAATCCCAATTTTCTCAGCTTGTTTTCATAGGAGGTATGCTCCAGCCCTCTGAGCATCTTGTGACTTCCTCTAGACTTGATCCAACAGCTCCACATCCTTCCTGTGCTGGGGGCCTTGTAGGTGGAAGCATTTTATTTTCTCCAAGTAATGTCTTCATCTACACTGTATTGTAAAATGGACAGAGGAAGACAAGTCAAAATTAAAACCTCCATCGATATCCTACTTAACTACAAAAATGACAAACCGTGCAGGTAGATTTATACCATTTAGATATTTGGGTCTCTTATATTGTTTTCTAGGGTGCTATAGAAAATGGCTGCTCATATTTTCTCTGAAGTGCAGTAAATGAATGATCCCAGTATTCAAAGTTTCTTTTCGGTCTTGATTTATCTTTTATGTAGCAGAATGACAGGCAATGTCTTGGAAAATAGCAAGGTATCAAACAGTATTGATTTCATGCTATTGCAGTGACCTAGAAAGTGTTATTTCTCATTGAAAGATTATATTGTGGTTTTCTCATACAAATTAGCAGATTCAAACTCTAAGAACATTTCAGGCTATTATTACATAATAGTATGATTAATATATTATTATAATTATTAATTATTTTCTGTTTATCCCTTGATGAAAAGCTATTTAATTGTTCTAACATTAGATAAAATAATCCCCTGAATTCTAACACAAAACCTACACCTTACATCTATATTTTCCACACTTTGTTTTCTAATGAATTTCCTCAGCAAGGATCCTCTTTTTTTTTTTTTACTGATTTGGAAAGAGTAGAACACTAGACTTACTGCAGTACTGGTATTTTTAATTTTGTGATTTGAAGTAGGGAGTGATGAAGAAGTGTGACTAAAACAAGAATGTACTCTTCCAGTGCAAACCAATCTTTCCAATTTTCATCATGAATAGAAATTAAAGTCCCAGATTTTCAAAAGGATTATTTCTAATTGAAATGGAGCAGACATTTACAAAAATCATGTATGCATCCCTTCTTATACATGTGTTGACCCAGTAGCCCATGACAGTTGAGATAAAACCACAAAATCTAAGCCCACCCCAGCTTTGCTGCTTACTGACACATTCATTGTGGGGAATAAGAAAGTAAGGCTAACCCATCATAATGGTTGTCTTTCTGTGCTGTAAAGGGGAGGTAACTCACTCCTCAACTTTGAACAGGGAATTGAAATGTGTAATTAATTAAAAGGAAGAAATTATACATAAAGTTTTGAAAAAATGAGCCCTCGTTGACTGAAATTCTTTATACTATTAGAAATATATTGTGCTATCATTTACATGTGTCATTTAGAGACAGACTATATTTCTCATGCTGTTTTCTGTCCCACAGAATGAAGCTCTGAAATAAAATCCTATAAAAAACATGAAACTCATTAGAATTTTCATCATTAAAAACAATGAAATCTTTGAACTTCAACTCTTGTAATGAAGCTAATACTTTTTATTAGCAATTCTTTTTATTTGGTGAAAAATCATTAGAAATTTCCACTTTTACAAAATCTTAGAATTTTGAATAGAGTTTCATGTCTTTTACATGAGAGGACATACAGTGTGAGTATGTTTCAGTAGTTTGGCCAGCAGCAGGAGCAGATCAAATGACTTTCTACATCTCGTTTTGAAAACAAAGCTTTACAAAAACTTTCATAGCTGCCTTTTACCACAGCTTTACTGGCTTTGCTGATTAAGACTTATAGGCTTTTATGCACAGGAAAGTTTCTTGAATGCTCTAATTGTGTCACATGCTCAGTGCTGAGTTTACTGCTGACAGACTTGGAGCTATTAAAAAAGTTCGTGCACAGTCATTCTTGTTCACGTTGAAATGACTTTCCCTGTTTATGGTGTAGAGTGCTGTATGGTATAAATCAGAGTGTCCAGAGACTCTCTTGGATCATGTAACTGGGTCAATTATTTTGGCTACTAAGCGTGTGAATATGTTTCATCACATTAAATCATGGAATAGCAGAAAAATCAAAGTAGGAAGCAGATATTGTCTGCAAATTTATTGCAACTTTCCTACCAAAAAACTCCATAAATGCTCCTTACCTTTCTAAGGAAAGTAACCTGTATTATATGCATCTGTTTGGTAGCTTCAAAACAATTTTTTAGTTCTAATTTCTTTCTAATTTACAACTCTCATCAATTTCATGTTACATTGTGACATTTGTTGTTAAAAGGCAATACATGAAATAAAGGGAGCATGGTATGAAAAAACATGTATCCAATGCCTATTTTTCTGCCATAATAAAAAGTGCAAATAATAAATGTAATAAAATTCAGGATATAGCCTATAACCATTAAAAATGAACAGTTTACACCAAGGTGTGAATAATAACACTGAATAGCAATTATTCAACAAACTTAATATACCACTGCAGTTTTCAGTATGATGTAACGTTCCTTGAAAATAAATTACATGCTGTCATTTTAGTTTGTTATTCTTTCATAAAGGATTTGCCATAAAATTCAGTTTATTTAAAAAATAATGTCATATAGTATAAATTAGGTTTGATATCCTAATTCCTCACTCCTTTAAAAAGTCAAAATATGTTATATATCAGTAACTCCTCTTTTCCCAATCCAGTATCAAACCAACTTCTGAATTGTGGTGAAGAAGCTGGGGTTTAATCAGCGAAATATGTAATGATATGCAGAACTGTGAACATGTTCACATTTATCGTGATGTGAGATTTTTATACCTGCTTAGATTGAATGGCAATACAGTACTTACTTAAATTCCTCTGATGAATTCGATGTGTTTTCAAGATTTCACAGTGGGAAAATTTGTGTGTAATCCAACATTTTCATAATTTATTAAGAGCATACATCTGAAAAAAAATTTAAAAAGAGAGGGATCCTTGAACCAATAGAGGTTACATGTATCAGCAACAAAATGAACAAAGTAGTCATCTCTCCCAAATTACTCAGGTTGGTGAATTGAAGCAGAAGAGAATTATTTTAATTGATACTCATAAGCTGCTTCTGGTGGCTGGCTGAGGACTCCCCAGCCCGCTCAGGCTGATCACCATTCCCTTACCATGCTGGCCTGCTCAGCAGCACATTTAGCTGTAATGCAACGTGTTACTCCCTCTTCCTTTTGGCTATTTATTTCTTTACTTGCTTGGAAAAGCCAGAAGGCAAATCTGAAACTGAGATGTGGGATAGGATTGTTTTCTGTTCTGTGCAACATTAACAAAAAGTCTTGTCTCTTGCTTGTTAGAAATGTTTACAGGTCAGCCCGTCTTGCAGTTTCCATCTCATAGCCTGGATGTGACCATTGTGTCACATCTCTCAACTTTCATTTTGCATGATGTGAAAAATTCTTTCCAACTTTTCTTGCATAAAAGAAAAACAACTGAGAAAAGAAATGCTAGCGCTCAATTTTCACAGACTTTTCCAACGGATTTGTAGGTAAAGACTCTCTGAAACCTAGTTGCAATTTACAATGAATGTTTATCAATTACTGGTCAAAGTCTTGTCTCAGTAATATGAATGTACTGAAAAAAGAAATTATATCTTGTTATGTTTCAAAATCTTTTTCTTTAAATGTGCTTAACAAAATATCCTGGTTTAATGTAAATCTTCTGCATAAATAAAAAGTGTAAAAAACATATTATCTATTTTAACCGTCATAGCACTATAGTATGCCATACTATTTCAATAACTTCCTTGATGGAGGAAATTTTATTGATTGGTTTATAAACTTTGTCTTTCATAAGAATTGTTTTTCAAATACTGACATTTGATATTTTTTTTTTCTGTAGCCACCAAAGGGTGTTTTTACAAAGATGGCTTTTATACAAAAAAGCAACTTCTTATCTTTTGTGTGCCATCAGTCTCAGATGCATCAGTTTGATGGGGTTATTAAGACAGGGAGATAAAACATCATCTCTGCTGTTAAAACAAGTATCTAGAGCTAATGGTTCCAATTTCCATGAACAGTAATTATGAAGAAACTATATTCTATTTTGAATGATCAGGTACCCTTCTCTGCAAAACTACAGCTAGTTTGAATTTGGGAATGTGTGGTAGTATTTTTTGCTGCAAGTGCTTTTCAGTAATGTGTTTATTTGGGTTTATTTGTTTTGAGTAGCATTTACCTATTCCCTTCAGCTAAAGTGTCCTGTTTATTTTGTTGGGTAGAGCAGGGAAAAAGCATTTATCGTAAATCTTGAAAATTTTAACAGATTTGTTGTCATAGGTATAGTGCTACATTTTTACTTACAGTGAAAGGCAACCACTTTAGGCATCAGATCATCCTGTTGATATGACAACATTAAAATGTCCAATGACCTGCAAATGTTAACACCTGTAGCAGCTGAATGAGTTTTAGAGTTGCCTGAGGCAATGCTGCCGCCTAATGATAGGAGGATATAAGATGCAGTATAGCAAACTTTCTCCTTTGGCAAGCAGGCAAGGCTTGTGACATCAATCGAAGTTATGAGTGAAATTAAAAGCAACAAAAATTGGCCCATGACTAGACTACATGATTTGATGGTGTGCCAAGACATTTATTCGGTTCAAAGTTAAAAGCAAAATAAAACCTCTGAAAAAAAATCACGTCAAGACTGTAAATGGTTTGCTTTCTGTGTATTAATGTCTGTTATAATTATAAAGAGAAAGATACTTCACATTTTCTCTGTATTGATAGATAAGTTTTTTTATGCCATCTATTTCCTAACACTTACCATTCTACTAGATGTCTCATAATGTCTATCTGAGATATTTATTATTCTCTGAGGAATCCTAATTCAGTTTTCCCCTTAATGTTTTTATTTCAGAATAAGAAATTTCATTAATGTCTAAACACTAAATTTATCTATGCATCACTGACCTTCTTTATTTAGAGCAGTTTAATGTAGTCTAGTGGCTGAGAAGAATATTGATAGTATTACTGTCAAGTTAATTCATAGACCCATAAAGAGCAATGACACTTCTGTAAGGCATCTGCCAATGCAATCTGTGAGAGCTTGTACAACCAGCTCATCAAGACTGGATCTAGTCCTCCAGTACCTGTTCCTTTCTCAATTCTTCTGCTAGATCTTTCATTTTGTGCATTGTATTGAAACAGGAAAGCAGAGATCTTCCTTATTTCTTCACTTTTTATCTACATTATCTCTTCAACTTGATATATTATTGCAAAAGCATAGAAAATCCAACAATTTTTATTGATTCCTGCCTTACTCTGACAAAGGACTTCATGGTAAATTGGTCAAGCATTGAACAATAATAATTTGGCAAAATTAATAAACTGTAATTAAGGTATTATAAAGGCATTGACTGGTTAGCAGGCATCCCATTAAATCACTATAGTTATAACGATATATGATTAAGGTAACAGAATTGATGTACTTAAAGGTAAACCTGTGCTAAGGCTTGCTCTGACTTCCAATAATCAGCATCTTCACAATCAGTTCACATAAAAGCACCTGCCTAAGAACTAAATCCCTCTTCTGTTTCAACACAACAGGTGCAGGAGGTTGGTCTCCATCAGACAGTGATCATTACCAATGGTTGCAAGTGGATTTTGGGAACAGGAAGCAGATCAGTGCTATTGCAACTCAAGGCAGGTACAGCAGCTCTGACTGGGTCACTCAGTATCGGATGCTTTACAGCGATACAGGGAGAAACTGGAAACCATACCACCAAGATGGGAACATCTGGGTAAGTAATTGTTATGAAAAGGTGGCTGATGCTCTGATGGTGTTGATTGTGTTTTTTGGAGCTGTACTCCTTATACAACTCTTCAGAGTTTATATCAGGATAGAACAGAGCTTTGCTCAAAACACCATGAATCAAATTGCAGCTGCCATCAGGAGGGCTATCCCCAGATTAGCAAAGCCCATTTTGGAATTATGGTATTTAGCAGAACATGCAGATATTTTTTGGTTGCTGGTATTTCTCAATGTGCCTCTTATGCTTTGCCTCCTTTTTCCTTTTAACTAATTTCATGGAGTGAGGCAAAAAAAAAAAAAGTGATTTTGAAAGTTCTCCTGTTAAAATTTTGCAATGTAATTTGTTCTTTGTGTATATGTGTGCTGGAGAGCAGTTTTGCCATATATGTATAGTTTTCCATACACGTTTTACAGAGATGTGCTGGTTTTGTCTGGGATAGAGAGAATTGCCTTCACAGTAGCTAGTATGGGGCTGTGTTTTGGATTTGTGCTGGGAACAGCACTGGTAATTCTGGGATGAGCAGGGTTTGCACAGCCTGAAGGCCTTTTTTGCTTCTCACCTTTCTCCAGCAAATAGGCTGGGGGTGAGCAAGAAATTGGAGGGGATGCATCCAGGACAGCCATCCCATAGCAGATGGAGTCATCCTCAGCGTATAATACTGGGGGATGGAGGAAGGGGGAATGTTCAGGGTGGTGGCATTTGTCATGTCATCATTCCATGTGATGGAGTCCTGTTTTCCTTGGGGTGGCCTAATACCTGCCTGCTCATGGCAAGAGGTGAATGAATTCCTGAACTTCTTTGCTTTATCTATGAGACAGGCTTTATCTCAGCCCATGAGTTTTCTCACTTTTCCTGTTCTCTCCTCCATCCCACTATGGGGGAGTGAATGAACATCTGTGTGGTGCTTAGCTGCTGGCTGGGATAAACCCTGACAAGGGATATTTATGCTATAATGATTTTAGGAAAAAGCATATAATTTGGCTTTGGTTTTTGTGGGTTTTTTTCATAGATAAACTGCTAATTTCATTCTTGCTGAAAACAGTATCCTTCCATTTTACTGACAAAAAAATGATAGCTATTATTTAACATGCCTATACTCGTAGCATTTCTTTCAGATGGTATTCTTTCTCAAAAGTACTCTTTGAAAACAGTGAAATGTTATCATTCTTTCTGAAACCAAATTAAGTGATTAGCTATTATGTCAAAGCAGGCAAGATTTAACACAGTGATATTTTAGGTTCACATTTTTGCCAGGTGCTTCTTTTATTAAGGTCTGCTATTAAACATTAATGTCAAATATAGAACATAAGGTGAATGATTTTATCTGTATAAGAGAAACTCAGTTAATATGTGGAGTGCATAGAAACAGTCATTTTTTATTACAGTATTGATTTATTGAAAAAATCTCCTCCATGTGTCAGATAGGATTCTGAAAGAGGGAGATGTTAAAGCTGGACAGATAGACAAGATTGAAGAGAAAAATATTGGATTTTGGTTTAGATTCCTTAGAACTTGGTGATATGAATGTTCTTCATCAGGTTTGGGAACAACCTGTGCTAAAGCTTGATAAATATAAAAGTTTCTCTTTTCAGGCCACTTAGTGTAAACACTCAACTCTATAAGAGTTTTTTTATGCCTATCTTAAATGTATAAAAGCTCCAACAACTACTGTTGAAATTACCAAGAAAGGGAAAGGGCTTTGCAGCTGGCTGAGTGAATAATATATAAAGCAGAACAGTTAAGCTGAGGAAAAATATGTTCTTAATAACTTTTTGTGATGCCTAGTTTGGTTGATTTAGTCACAGCTGTGATTTTTTCCAAGGTAGACCAGCTTTCTGAGTGAGGGCTTTGTAGCAAGTCTATTCTTATACCACCACTTAATACAAAAATATTGATAGTTTCTTCGTGAAAGAACATTTCTGTTTTCTCTTTATTCACACTTATTTATGCTTGATGGATTCAGGGGAATTTTATTGACTATTGACATCACTTGCAAAAGAGAGTGATGAACAGTGGAGGTCTGCTACTTTTATTTGGAATGCAAAGTCTTTGGGATATACTTTAGCAAGCTCCTTGCTGCAATACTGCTGTTGTTCATGCCCTACAATTTTTACCCAATACTAGAAAGGCAGCTTAAAAAATAAATGTCAATATATCCCTATTTTCTTTTAAAGAATAAAAGTAGGCTGTTACCAGGAAAAAAAAAAAAAAAAAAAAGCGTATGGGTCTTGACTCCACTTCTAGTTTGCCTAAAACAGCATTGTTTTGGTGGCTAAATGATGCCTAAGCTTTGATTTTGTCTGGGAAACACTGCTTATTAGTTATTAACAAATATTAACCTTGATATGTTACCAAAACAGGGGAGGTGTCTGAGCAAGGGGAAATTCTGTGGTCCTGTTGTAGCAATAGTGTTACAAGATTTTCTCAATGTGAAAATAAGATGATGTAGAATTTCCCATCAAGTCTTCCACTAGGCATCAGTTTGTACAAGAAATTAAAAGCAGTGGCAGCTGTTCGGACCAGACTAGACCACATAAGCCAAGTTTCTATCACATGCACTTTAAACTCATGAACTCAGATTCTTCCTGCCTGAAATGACTGTGGTGATCTTAAAAATCTCACATGATTCTGGTGCCCTTAGAAACCCTTTTAGAAAGAATTTATTCTTTACATTTGGATTTGTACATTTTAAGAGATTTATCCACAGGAGAAATATACTGCGCAGACTCTGTTTAACATCGCTCTTCCATCATCCCTATGCCTGAAGTGTTTTCTGGCAACAGTAAATTTAAAATTAAAGGCAAAAGTGAATTAAAAGAGGAAAAGAGAAGTGCAAAGTTTAATGATATATAATACTAAAGTATTTATCATTTCAAATGACACAGAGGACAAGATGTGAGAAACAAAGGGAAATAAAAATAAAGCTAAATAGATGAATTGGAGAGAGAGCAAAGGAGAAATAATTTGCAATAATGATCTAGTCAGGAACAAACCATTGCAATCTGCATAAAAAGCTGAAGTGAACTCTTTCTGTATGCATTAGTCAGGGAGGAAAAGAAGTTCTATAATTACCTCCTAAGTAGGAAAGAAATCAAAAGGCTCTCAGGAAGTCTGTGACTGGGAAAGTGCTTTCAAGGTGAATTTAAAGTAAGCTTTCCAGTTCTGTGAAATAGATTTTGTGACCCCACCCCTCCTGGGCTTTTGGATATTTTCAATTTTCATGAATTTTAATAAGATGAGTGAATGTGGCCTCTTTCCATAAAATGCCTAGCAACTAGAGAATTTTGATCACCTCTCCTACCTTCACTCTTGTAGTCTGAGATTCTAATTTTGATAGGTCATGAGGTTTCCTTTCATACGTCAATTCACTGGGGCATTTCATGTACACAAAAAAAAAATCTTTGTTTTGGTATAAATGCTCATTTTGGTTTCTGTATTAACGCTATCTCTTTGGCTAACACATGCATAACAGACATGATTCTACATATAATGCTGTTTCTATTTCTGAACTCAGATATTAATAATGTAAATATCTCATGCTAAGCATAATGCAAATATGCTCCATAGGTATCGAAAATGCTGACATCTTCTGAAAACATTGAGACTCAAATTATATGCATCAGTGGCAGAGGCTCAGCACCTCTAACATTGAGGTCTTTCCTAAAGGAAATTGGAAGGACCTTGCTAGAATTGAGAGGATCTTAAGAAGTATCATCCTCTAAATTTTGATTACTCTAGTAGAACTTGGTATCAGCTCTCATCCATCTCATATTTTTATTCTTGGGGATATCAAAGTCACATAATCACAGAATATGCTGGACTGCAGGGACCTACACAAGTGCAACTCCTGTCCCTGTACCACACTATCCCCAAGAGGACATCATGTGCCTGAGAGCACTGTCCAAACACTTGAATTCTGTCAGGTTTGGTGCTGTGACCACTTCCTGGGGGAGTCTGTTCCAGTGCTTGTCCAACTTTTTTTAATATCCGACTTAAACTTCTTTTGATACAGCTTCAGGCCATTCCCTTGGGTTCTGTCACTGGTCACCACAGAGCAGAGATTAGTCTCTGCCCCGCTTCTTCACTCGCAAGAAAATTCTAGACTGCAATGAGGTTCCCCCTCAGTCTCCTCCAGGCTGCACAGATCAAATGACATCAACCACTCCTCATACAGCTTCTCCTCAAGGTTCTTTACTATATTTGTTTCCCTCCTTTGGACATGCTCTAATAGTTTCCTGTCTTTCTTGTATTGTGGCACCCAAAACTGCCCCCAGTACTCAAGGTGAGGGTGCCCCAATGCAGAGCAGAGTGGGACAATCCTCTCCCTTGCCCAGCTGGCCATGATGTGCCTGTTGCCCCCCAGGTCAATAATGTCCCCTGGCTGCCAGGGCACTGCTGATTCACATTCCAGTTTCTATCAACGAGGACCCCCAGGTCCCTTTCTGCTCTGCTGCTTTCTGGTGTCTCATTCCCCAGTCTGTCCGTACATCCAGCTTTGTTTTATCCCAGGTACAGAATCCATCACTTTCCTCTGATAAACTTCATGTGGTTGGTGATTGCCCAGCCTTCTGATTTGTCCAGGTCTCTCTTCAGGGCCTCCCTGCCCCCACAGGAGCCAACAGCTCCTCTCAGTTTTGTATCATCTGTGAACTTACACAGTGTCCCTTCCAGTCCTGCATTCAAGTCATTTATGAGGATGTTGAAGAGCACAGGGCTGAGGATGGAGCCCTGTGGAGCCCCAGCAGTGACAGGTCACCAGTCTGATGTCACCCAGCCACTGTGACCCTTTGTGCCTGACCCATCAACCACTTGCCCACCCACTGCATAATGTGTTCATCCAGCTGTGGGCTGGACATTTTTGTCCAGAAGGATATCAGACAGTATCAAATTATGTATGGTAATTATGAGTTTAAAAAAAAAAAAAATGGGAAAGATGGAGTGTTGACTCTGCACATGGCCTAGAAATTATATCTGGTCCCTGACTCTTATCTTCAGCCTCAGTGAACTTCAGTGGATCTACAAAGATCTAAATGAAAGCAGATTTTTCTTTACTACAGAAATTTTAAACCTGGACCAAGCTGCTACAGTTGAAAGCAACTATATATTTCTGATCTTGTTGTTTTTCTTTCAGTTTTAATTAAACTTTGAGTGTATTATGCATAACATCTGCTTTGCTATTATTTTTATTACTGAAAAAATATTGAGTGACTACATAGTTTTCACTATGAATAATGATTTTTGGAAAGGAATTTAATTTTTCTGCTTACTGCCTTTAAGCCCTGGGTTTTTTTGTTTTTTTTTTCTAAATTTCAATACTGCTGATTCTCTTCCTATTTTAGGTGAAATAAACAAGAATCCACTGAGTTAACTGTAAAATGAATTTTGTATTTCTCTGGGAACTGAGGAATAAAGTACTGTTTGAGCTATATATTCTCTTAATTTACATGAAGAGAATTTACATGGCTCCCCTTAGTATTGAAGGAAGAAAGGTGCTACATCACAGTGGAATTAGCTTGCATAGGAAAACAAGTTCTCAGCATTTCAGAGTATTTTGCTGTAGGATTGAGCCAAAAGTCGTTGTGAAAGAGGCACCAAGTGAGTTAGATAATTTTCTTTTTCAAGCTGTGTGAGACTTCAGGTGTTTGATCCTCTTGGGCATCTCTCGAAATACCAACCATCAGACAGGCCCAAAGTAACATTTAATGACCAGTTAGATAGAAGGCAATCATATGCAGCTCTACCTGGCTGAAATTATGTGGGGGCCATCTGCTCAGAATTTTTGTTTGTCCTGGCATGCATTTTCTGGTGAATTATTAAAAAAAGTTGCAAGCCTTACCACAATCCCAAGTCCTTTCCACCTGTTCTAAAGAGTAATATTTATAGCTAACCAAGGAATTAGTGCATACATCTTAGAGTAGAATGATTTATGTATAGCAACTAAAATTGGAAAAGAATAAATTCTGGCATACGCCCACTCTGTTAGGACATGCAAGAATTATTTGCTTTGTGAAATCTGTCACTGTTTTTTCCCCTGAGAGGCACTTAATTCTGTGACCCTAAACTAAATATTGACAAAGGATGAGATAGTTCTTGAGATCTTTAATGGTGTTTTCATTTTTTTTTTTTGTGTTTGCTTCTTAAGGTTTGAACTGGCAACTTACATCATAGAAAGATTTACTAGATTAATGGGCTTATAGGCCTAGTTTTTTTGTCTTTTCTTTCCAAGTCCTTCTATTGAATTACAATATCTTATTAAACCAATTTGCTTTGTATGACATATTTTCTAATAGCTATGGGAACATTTTAAAAATATGAAATGTGATTAGACTGGTCTGTGACCTGCCATTGGCTGTTTCTGCTACAAGAATGTCAGATACCATGCCGACCTATTTAAACATGACAAAGTGGTTTGATATACTAATCAGTGCAATAGTTTTGGCTAGTATTTATAAGTCTTTAGGGAATGTTGTTTTTTTTATCTGATGACTCTCTGATTCATCCTATCTGGAAGGATTTTGTCTGGTATCTTCCAGTCTCCTTAACAATGCCTCAAAGTTACCAGTGTCATATTCACTGGCTTTTAATTCTCCAGGTGTTTTATTACTAGAAACACCTTCTTTCTTTTTTTTTTTTTGTTAAACTTTGGTTCCATGATGAGGGTAGACGGGGGGGAAATCTCATTTTTCTCCTGGAATCTCCCGTGTGACTTTTGTTAATTTCATTATGCCTTACCCTGCTGGGATGCAATGTCTCTGAGTCCCTGTCTCCCATAGCTCTGTCTTATAAAGATTGCTCCATTCGCTTGTAATAGTCAATATCACATTTATGGGTGTGTTGAGGGAATGAGGAGCCATAACTCCCACCCAAATCCATTTGTCTTAGCCCTTAGTGGACATTAGTGATCTGTACATTGAGGGTCCCTGACTGGAAGGGGTATGGATAGAGAAAAATAGAAAAATATTTATTTTGCTGTAGTGAACCTAAACTGTCTTATGGATCTCCTGTAATAGTCTCCACTATTATGTCAAATAAATATAATAAAGTTTTGATAGGACATCTTTATAAATTCAGGCAGTAGCTGAAATGGGATTTTAAGAAGTCCTGAAGAAAAGAAAGTTGCAGATAAATATCAGTGCTATCCTGATGAAGCTTGTTTCCTAATCTACTTTTCTCCAGTGGAATCTGATAAGAGAAACTGTGAATATTTTTTTAATGCATTTAGAGAAACGTACTTGGGGTTATCTGAAATATCATGGCAAAATATATCTATGCCAAATGCTGTCACAGCCACAGACTGTATTTGTATTAAAATGTCAGAAGATCTGATAGCCTTTTAAATGTTGTAATACTAAGATTAGCACCAAACTGGGCTAAACATTGTGAGATTGAGCTACTGACTTTTCTGAAAAAAACCCCATAAAAATAGATATATGTGTCTCTAATACTGTATTTTACATATAAAGCTATATCCTGACTATAGGACCTTCTAAACACTTTTTTTTTTTTTTTTTTTTTTTTTTTTTTTTTTTTGTTTTTAGAATCTTTGAAATCACATGTTTTTTGCAGGAATAAAAGATATTTTATATTATTTTCAGCAGAAATATGTGGGTTTAAGTTTGCTTATAACTTTAAATAACATCTTTCACTGGAAAATAAGCTGGCATTTGGAAATTGATTTGATCAGATGGAAAGTTATTATTTTCAATCTAAGCTGCTGCTGAAAGATTCTCTTCTTGTGTTAGGTTATCTCCAGAGGCACAAGCAGAACTATTTTAATCTATTGCAGAGTATTGAGTAGAGAGATGATAAAATTCCTCCTGATGTGGTGGCAGACATCATGCCAGCCCTCCCTTGATTCTGCACAGACCATTAAAAAAAATGGGATAACATACTAAACATATTAGAGGTAGGTAATGTAGTCTGCTGGAGAATTTCCATTCTAAAGGATTATTTTCTATTTTTTTTTCTTTGTTTTTTAATCTGAGGACTACTTGTCTGTTTATGTTAAACCATCTAATTTTAAACACAGGCAGGCACCTAAATCCATTTTTTTAACTCTCAGATGGCTTGGTTTTCAAATACCTTAAAGTCTCATCGTCCCACAATGAATACAATGCACAGGTCCCTAAGCCAGCCCAAAAGACTCCATGGTGCACTTAATCAGCTCAGCTATGACAATAGTCACAGTCATGGCATCACATCTAGGCTGGCATGTCTTTGTTGAGGCCATCAATAGTCTCTTAAAACTCCTACCATAGTTATCTAGGTCAGCCTTAATCCCCTCCAGGAACCTGAACACATGCTTAGATGATAGAACCAGAGCTGAATATTCAAAGATTATAAATTTTTACAGGTTCTCTCTTGAAACACTTCTGAATGTCTGGATTAAGTCTCTTGAATGTGATCAAGTAAAATGGACTGTAGTGATTTCCTTGTGGCTTGATAGCCTTCTTGTTTGGCTTCTGTGTATGAATATATTAAATAATTTATAAGACTTATTATAGAAGAAGAGCAGCTTATGACCAAAAGTCTGCTTTTGGGCACTTTTATTGTTCATAGATACTGCTTTTTAATTTTTATCATATATTGGATAAAAAGTCTAACTAGAACAGGGTAGCTAATGTTTCATTTGATGAAAGTATGATTAGAAATAAGAGTTCCAGTGATCTTCACAGATTTTAAAAAAGCCCCAAGCAAGTCATGATAAATATACTTGACTTGCCTTAATTAGAATATGTAGAGTAAGAAAAACATGAGTCTTGTTTTATACTTAGCCATTGTATTGTATTATGTTAAAATATTTCTGCAATGTGTTTGACATACATAATGCATACACCCGGCTCAGGGCAACCAATGCTGTTGACACAGGCTGGGGAATGAACAGATCTGGGGAGATCCTAGGGAGGAGGAGCAGCCCTGGGGAGAAGGGCTTAGGGGTGCTGATGGATGAGAGGCTGGACATGATCCAGCAATGTGCACTCACAGCCCAGAAAGCCAAATGTGTCCTGGGCTGCATCCAAAGCAGCATGGGCAGCAGAGTGAGGGAGGGGATTGTGCCACTCTGCTCTGGTGAGACCCCTTCTGCAGTGCTGCCTCCAGATCTGGGGTCCCCAGCACTGGAAGAACACTGACCTTCTGGACCAAGTCCAGAAGAGATCGCCAAGATGGTTAGAGGGATGGAGCATATCTTTTTTTGAGGAAAGGCTAAAATATTAGGGTTTGTTCACTCTGGAAAATAAAAAGGCTTCAGGGTGACCCAATTGCAGCCTTTCAATACCTGAAGGAAACTGCAAGAAAGATGGAGAGGGACCTTTTATAAGAGCCTGTAGAGACTGGACTAGGGGAAATGGCCCTGAATAGAAGGAGAGAAGGTTTAGATCAGTCATCAGGAAAAAAATCTTTACTGTGGGAGAGGTGAGGGACTTGAACAGGCTGCCCTGAGAGGATGTGGATACTGGATCCTTGGATGTGCTTAAGGCCAGGTTGGATGGAGCTCTGAGTAACCTGGTCTGATGGAAGGTGCACAGCAGGGGAATTAGAATTAGATGCTTCTTAGAGTCCCTTCTAACCCAAACCATTCTGTGATTCTATGAATACACATCTGTAAGTAGCTCTCTTGTTACACTGTTGAAAATACGGTCTGTCAAGAACCTCCTTAGTTTCTTCCTAGTTTTTCCCCCATGAAACTCAAGAACAAGTTGCCCAAAGAGAATGTGAGGGAAATGAACCAAAGAACATGCAGAAATCCCTTACACTCTTTTCATTCCAGAAAATGTTTGAGAGTCACCCAAACTGCTAACTGTTGAAATGAAGAGGCAAATCAACTCTAAAATATTCAGTATTTGGTGCATGTGTTTTTTATTTATCTTTGTAATTTATAGCTGGCTTCAGTTTCTGTGTGTCTGTGGTGAGATGCATCATAGAAAATCCCTAAACATTAGGAAACTTCAGATAATTAGTTCTAAATTCAAAGCAAATCCCACTGATTTCACCATAAATCTTCATTTGCTTTTTAACAAAGCATATGAAAGGTTATTTAAGTCCTGATCCATGAAACACTCCCGTGCCTAACTTCGAATGTTGAAGTTAAAGCAATAAAACTAAAAGTTTAATATTGTGTTTCCATGGTCAGAGAGTATGTGCAAATGTGTTGGTATAATATTTAGAAAACAGGAGCAATGGTCTTACTGAAATTCCTTGTGCAGTACCATACCACAGATAATAAAAACCTAGGATGAATGTTAGGCAGGTGAAAAGCAGGAATTGGTCTCAGCTTTTTTTTTTTTTGCCTCAGCCCTGACAAAAATGAAACTGCACAAAGCTGTGTTGCTTCAGTCTGGTGCTTATTTGATGGATTTTTAAAGTGGATTGGGTTCTTAATTAATTAATTCCCTTTTAAATTAATTATTAATTGACAGAAAGGTACTTCTATCAGGAGAACTCTTAAGCTGACAAAGCTGTGCACTGAAATTATTAAAATCCTTACTGTGGGAGATAGTCATAGACAACACTTTATTTTTCTCTATAATATTCTTTTTGAATATTCCATAAAGATTTGTGTTTGGCAGAATAGTCTTATTTGTGCTAGTACATGAAAGATGTGTTGTGGTAATTTGGGTGAACCAAAGGCATTTTGCTGTACTACTTCTGTTGCTTGTGAGGTGTGGTATGAACAAAGCATAGCTTGTAAAAGGCTGTCTCCCACTTGCCCCTTGACTCATTAGGTGTTAACTTCCCAGTGAAGATGAGGTTAACTGCCTGGGAGCAAGTAATGGTTGAATCAAGGAGTATTCACTCCAATGTAAATTTTTTGGCTTGTGCATTTTTTCGCTTCTGGTTCTCCCTGGATAATTGGTGATTACTATCTGGGGAGACTGGAGACTTAGCTTTGCAATTAAAAAAAAAAAAAAAAAAAAAAAAAAAAAAAATAAAAGAGAGAGAATGCACAATGAGACGCTGATAATTTAATACCAACTGCCTGACTTCAAAATTGCACTGCTGATCAAGCAAGATTCCAAAAAAGTTCACAAATATATGTGATTTGAAGCCCCCTTAAAGCTGAAAAATGGACTTCTCCCTGTATGAAAATCCCTTTCCGTTCATTTTCCTGGTATTGAAAAATAGAATTAAAAACAAAAACAAACAAAAAAAGGTAAAAAGAAGAAACACACTCCCCCCTCCCCAATTTCTTTAGCATTGTATAAACTGTGAAAAGCTTGAGAGGCAAAATTCATTTTAAGGGGCAATTTGACAATGCTGCTGCTGATGCACTATGTGGCTGTGGCTCTATAGATAACTTCAGCCTGAGGGTTCTTAATCTGACACCTTTCATGAGTGGTAAATTGACATCAAAGATATAAAAAAGTTAGACTCTGGACAAAACACCCCAATGTGCTATTCATTAAATTTTCTTCTTGCCATGTATTTTTTACTTTTTTTTTTAAAAAAATACCTTAAAATTCCTTAAGATAGAGAATAGTACATTGCTCATTGGCATAGACGTTATTCAGAAAGGCATGTAAAGGAGCCCTTAACTTTTAGGTGGAACTTAATTCTTGTTGGGCTTAATAGGAAGCATGAAGCAAAATGGAAGTTAATACGCCCTTTACACTTTCCCGAATGACATTGCTTTTGTATCATCGTACAGACTGTGCTCTTGGCAAAATTTGTCAAAATTGTTTTTATATAATGTAATTTGTTAAAAAATAGTTGCTATTTGTGTGATAGTATTTCTCTCTATCTTTTATAATGTGTGTGTTTATGCATGTGTATTATGAGTTAATCTTTAATGAAATCTGTTTTAGTAATGTGAATAAAAATAAAAAATAAAGTGCATAGGTTTCTGAATTGCAATACATCAGCGTTAGATAAAACATAACTGGTCATGTAAAGCACTGATGTGAATTAATAGTGCTGTACTCTAATTTCTTGTAGGCAAATAGAGGAAAACTTCCCTTACTTTGTTTCTAGTCTTTCAAATGTGTCTATCACATTGCTTTTGCGTACATAAACTTACCTAAATTGGCATCATAGAAACTTACAAAGCTATAATCGGATTTTTATTTGTGCAATTACAGGCCAAACTCATTCACACTGATCTTTAAAACCTAGTCTGCAACCAGTCCCCCCAACACTACTTGACTTCAGCACAAAATACCACAACAGAAAAATAAGTCTTGACTGCTACAGCTATAAAATCTTGTCTCAGCTGTAGTATCAACTAGTTTGAGTGTGCTTGGTGATATCCCTACCAGTCATGATCAGCTAACAATGATGACTTTTGTTTTTAAATACTGGCTATGCTAGATGCTGGGTTTTGTTAAATGCTTCCTTTAATTAGCATGTTTTCCAGTGCTAAAGTTAGGGAAGTGCTTGGTGAGCATTTATTTGTGCATTCATCCTAACAAGACTTCCCACGGGAAGAGCTTCTCCCTGTTTGGAGGATTAGATGCACTGTCAAAATTTTAGGAAGTGTCAAAATAATTGTTTTGCAAACTGTTTTTTCAGAGTAGTATTCTGACTTTTGAAAAATCAGAAAGATATAAGGTATAATAGGTTTCTTAGTCTCAGGTACAGCCACAGAAAATACTAGAAGAAAGCTTATGCAATGCATCACCATTATCCTGAAGTTTGTTTATTTTCTTGATTAGATTATAAACTAAGTAGATTCTAAGAGGAAGTAACCTTGAAAAATAGGAAAGAGTATATTTCTAGAAAGAATAACAAACTCTTCCAAATCCAGCCAATTGTTTTCACTGAATGATTTACAAGGCAAAATTCTTTTCAAAGCATTGACTTTGACTGCAAAAGGGATGATGACGAAAAATATTCTTTTCAGCTCATCACGTACTTGACCTTAGTTATTTAATTCTTTCAAAATATTTAGAAAAATGAGATCAGACTCTGATGTGTGACTTTGTTCCCTAATACTTCATTATGGTATTCCAGTGCTAAGTTATGAAAAAAAGTTGGTGCCAGCTGAGGATAGATTCAATCTACCTTTTTTTAAGCTAACAAAATTTATTTAACTTTTTTTTTTTTTTTTAAACTGCACATAGTACAGATTTAGGTCC
>CM019215.1:101845665-101913588 GCA_009741485.1 Malurus cyaneus samueli
CCCTTCTTTTTCTAAGCACTGGGACTTTATTTTGAACATGAACTCTATTGCTTTGAAAAGGCTGCTTTAGATAAGTAGAGGTACATTTAGTGTTTCCAACAGTACTCTTCCTCCTCTCTACCCTTTTTTCTGTCTCTCTGCATGGTAAATCTTCATGAATTAAGGAGGCTAGCTTATCTGATTAGGAAAAGTGTGTGTACAAAACTGTACTTGCTTTCCAGTAAATCTATTATATGGACAATAAAGCTGTTTTATTTTTTTTTTTTTTCAAAAGAGAGAAGGACAAGGTAACTGGTCAACCTTGAGTATTTAATCAGTAGAAATAAACAGGAAAGGAAGAGTTCCTGGTGCATGAAAGCAGATGTTAATGACAGATCTCAAGCTGAACTCTTTTTGCACTTTTTGCGCTTTTTTTTTCTAAAAGAGCTTTTTGCCATTTCCATGTTTTCTGTGAATGAAAAGAAAAATACACCAAAAAATCCAAAAAACAGTGAATAGAATAGATCAATAACAAGAGTTTGGTTTTGACTATCTTACTGGGCAACCTATTGATTAGATCTTTTCCCCATATTTTATTCAAGTGTGTAACTATTGGAGTGCTTTTGTTATTGCTTATGTTGTTTAGCATGAAATAACTGACAGGAATGTTATTTTGAATGGCTTTCAGATTTATTATTCTACCATTATTTTCCAGGTAAGGTTGATAGAAAGCTATTAAATTTAAATAAGTTGACTTATGAAGACCCGAAGGAGGTAGCTTCTAGTCTAGAGATATTCTGTCACTTCAAAATAGAATTCCTTTGAACACCAAGTGATCTAAAATACAGTTTCTACCGAGACATGGCAGCTGATAAAACAAAATCTCTGTCCTTTTCAGGTCTTCTGTATCAAGATTTATCCTGATATAAGTTGCCACTAGAAGTGTTAGAATCCTGCTTATATTATAGCTAGATTTTCAATCCAAGGGTGACTTTTTAATTTGTTTTAGGACATAAAAAATCTAATTTGTGGCTTCCTAGCTCTCACATATACAACATCTTTCCCATCTCTAGACAGCCTGATATGTGTAAGGAGTATCTTGAGAATGAAAGAAGAGATGTATATATAACCTGCTGATTCTTAGCATCTTTGGATCTTATATTATTTGACCAGTTCTAATAAATCTGGGGTAAATCCTTTCACATACTATGCATTGGAGAGGAAGACATTTGGGTTTTTTAAATAAAATTACTCAGACTCCTTTTCCCCCATTAGAACTATAGTTGTAAAAGCTGTAAAATCCAAAATTATTGTGATTTAAAAGTATTTAAGTACTTTCGTAACAGCTTGAAGGTTAAAAAGCCTTACTCTTTGAAATCAGATCTAAAGACTTACTAATTTCTGAATAAGGGATATAGCATTAATATTATAGTTAGAGCACACAATTTCTGTTTATCTGACTGCAATTTCTGTGCAATGACTTACCATATTTATATATATATACATACAAGTAAAGTAAATGCAAAAAGCTGAAGAGATACATTAGCTAAAGGAACACCAAATTTCTATCCTATTAGTAATTCATAAAAACATGCGAAGTCATTCAAAGCAACTGGTTAAAGTCACCCAGACTACTGATAAAGGTAATAAAAACTGATCTTCCCACAGCATGCACTGCTGCTGTAAAGTACAACACTGTAGGAACTGTGAGTGTCAACACAGACCCACTCCTTGGAAGCAGCAGAGATGAAGTGGGCAGACTGCTCCCTCTGAAGAGATGCTGAAGAGGAATTCATTAATTCCTCTTCTGAATAACATCCAACTCTATGCCTGACCTACCAAGGAAAGGTAAAACTATCAGAGGTAAACAATGCTCACTTGATCTTTCTGATCAAGGCATCTGCATAATGGCAGCATTTCTTCATCTGCCTGTACTTAACCTCCTGCTTGTTTGGTTTGGTTGGGCTTTTTGTTTTGCTTTGTTTTCTTCAATGTTGTTCTTAAACGTGCTAGGGCCACAGTCTTCTATGAATAAAATCTGCCCTTGTTCTCTCCCCTAGTCTGATCCCACTTCCCTGTTGTCAAAACAAATTATGTTGGGTGTAATATGCCTGAGAACAATGTAATGGATTCAGCTTGCTGGCAACATTATTTTCTTGTGGAAATTTTCATTGACTTTTCTCATTTTTTTCTGTATTCTCTCTGCATAGAAGATGAGAAGAGCCTTCAGTTACTTTGGGGGTTTTTTGACTCTTCAGAAATTTTTAAACACAGCCTTTTATTTTTCCAGGAAAAGGAGGACACACCAAAAAAAATATTGTGAGCAATTTTACTCTAGTGTTTTTATGCTCCTGCCTGAATACAAGGGAACATTTCTACTTCCCCCGCCCCCCTTATCTCCTGCCTTCCACATTCAAATGTAACGAAATACTTTCCAATAGAAAAATTTAAGTTGTCAGTTTTGTAGGGGGGCTTACTGTATGTTCCTGCTTGTGAAACCATCAATCCTTCATTGCTCTAAAGCGTGGTTGTAGGGACTACAATATGCAGTATCTAATCAGAATGAGCCTTTCACCTTGTACCACTTTCCTGCTAAAGCAGGAAAATAATGATAGATAAAAGGTTCAATGTGTTAATTGAATGGGTCACTCTTTCTTGCTATAAATTTTATTTTAAAACATATTTTTTTGTGAATAATGACATTATAATGTTGAATAGGATGCATTGTTTAGCATGAAAAAAATTTGATCTGTTTAAAAACCTGAGTATGTGGCAGAGAGGAAGAAAAATGAATATTGGTAACCTTTTTAAAAGAAAGATGTGTAGGATCAGTCGTAGGGTAAACAAGATGTAATAGATATTTCAGATGTTCAACAAAGTTAATATTTTATATGAGTAGACAATGTCTAATATTATTGGTAATAAAGAATTTCCTGGTACTAGTTTGCTAGTTAGCATTGTCTCTTTGCTCATTGTTGAAAGCTGGAGCCCAGAGAACTACATGTTGTCATGAAAAGTAAAAAAAAAAAAATCCTTTTATAAGTATTACAGAAGATTTTAGAAATACATTATAGGCGATACAGTTTTGTGATGTAGTGTTTGTAAAGAGGGACCAAGTATCCGTTATACAAATCCTACATATTTCATAATCCTTCTATATTTAATAGGTAATATTTTCAATGTTTTTTTGCAAGAAATGGTGCTTACTTTTTTCTGTCACTTAAAAAAAAAAAAGTTCATTTTTCTGTTAGGATTTCTTTGTAAGCTGTGTAAGAATTTAGTTGTGAGATCTGAAGTTTGAGATACATGCAAATAAGAATATTTGAATGCAAATGTGAATTTCAACTTTATACTGGAAATCAGCTTTACATGTAGAAACAGTCTATCGGTCCCCAGAGTGGCACTTATCTTCCTTAATCATGACATTACCTTCTTCCAGCAATTTTTGCACTGCTTACTATGCATCTTTTGTGCCATTCAAGAAATTAGTCTGGGAGTTAACACTTAGGAAGCCATTAAGTGACTAGTGTGTAACAAATGTAATGCAGAAAAAATAATATTGTGGTACTCACTGCAGTTCATACAGGAATGCCTAGTGCAAAAAGTAAGTTACAAGGACAGTGCAACTTTCAGGAGTTTTCGGTGCATACGCTGGCAATCTTCATATCCTTTTCACCTAGTGATAAACACAAGTTTTGTGAGAGTGAGAAACACAGAGGCATCATTTGTATTTCCCAGTCTGCTCTTCATATCAATCTCTGCTGCTTTCACTCTTCATTGTCTGCTATTGCCTCCCCCTTCCCTGTCTCCATCCAGCAATCACAGTCAGTTTTCCCCTGGTCCACAGTGAGCAGGCTGGGTTAGATCTGGCTCAGCTTCTGCATTAATGTAGTCACAGAGCTTTTGAGTAGCAACTGCCTGTTCTCTCCTATCAGGACATGTCTCATATTCTTCTATCACATCCCATTGTCAGCCAACCTCTGATCAAGTCATGGCAGCCCTGGTGCATTTGCTCACAATGGTAGATGTACTTTCCATCTCACATACATTCTTTAAAGGGTAAGGAAAATTCAATATTCAGTCTCAATGTGCTAAAGGTTTGAAAAAGGCTTAAGCAAATCCAAACTGGATGTTTTTTAGCTGAGCATATAAACCTACTTACTATTCTTTCCCCTCTCTAATGACAAATTGGTGTCTGCCTTCCACATCTTAGGGTGACAGGACACTGAGATTTTGTCTCATGTAGTCATTGTAACTAGAGTCATTGTCATTGCTGTGAACCATCATTTTTGGCTTATGCATGCTGTTTTCTTTTTGTAATGTACTAATAATCTGTGTGCACTCATTACACAGAATACTGAACCAGTGTAGATTAGAGCTTGAAATGTTCATTTCAGAGGAGTTTAACTTGCAGAGAATGTTGTCTCTGTATCCCCCAACACTTCTTTTAATCATAAGGAAATATAGCCTTGCATAGAACTGTTTCGTTTGCTGAGGATAGGTTGGGTTATAAAGCCCTGACAGCAGAACCTGCATCAATAACAGAAACTGTAGGGAAGTGATACAGGAGTAGAACAGACCACTTCACAATGCTTGACTGGAGGCAACTCAGTTAAAAATGAAATTATTTTTGATATAATGAAATGCAAGTCATGAGGAAAACAAAATGATGCAAGTACAGTGATAGCAAAATCATTATGTTAAGAGTCAGATTTCATGTTTTATCACTGATAATGAAATGTGCATGCTGCACATCCTCTCATTTTACTCTTGTCTCTCTGAAGTTATCTGATCATTGCTTGAAATAGATCTGTACATTGCTAAATGCCACTATTGACATTATCCCTATCAAGTATCTCCACAAGGCTGCCAAATTCAGGTCAATTTCTGCTAATCAAGTTAGTGGTAGCAAAACTACTAAGCACTGTGGAAAAATACATATATACCTGCAGCCTGTTTCCTCCTCTCACCCCAAAAGCAAGCCTTTCATGTCTGGTTTTTACCCCCCCTTTAGATGTTACTAATGTAAAAACACTTTCACTCTGTGCTTTTTAACACTAGTTTGTGGAAATGCTGCCTTTTAGTCATCTTAAACTGAGAAAGATGTAGTGTGTGGGAGTTCTTTGGCAGGGTTATCTTGATGTCCTTTAGATAGACCTTTTATACAATAAATGAACTAAGAGATCACTGCCAGAATACATCAAACAGTCCTACTCAGAAAACCCATTTTACCAGCAGAATAATTGGCCTGAAAAATGACTTCCAGAGATTTACACTGTAATCTTCATAAAATGAGCCTTTACTGATGCTGTGGGAGGGAGCAGGGAGGACAGTGAGGTTTGCTGCATGTACTATCCTCTCAATATGGCTATTACTGGTATTAAATCAATATTGATATTAAGTCAAACTGTGCCAGCAGACTGTGACGGCACGGTATTAAAAAATAAATAAAAACAAACAACAGGGGAAAATTAATTAAAAAGTAAACAACAAAAAACAAACCTGTCTTGACTTTAAATGTGGTTGTTCATGAGATTTATAGTATTATTATTGTAAATAGGAAGAAAACAAAGGAAATATCTGTAGACCTAAAGGGGATCTTGCAGAAGTTGAATAGAATTTTGAAGAAAGCGTTATACATCTGCATGCACACAATAACAATCCTAGTAACTGTAGAAGTATTCCTTTAAAGTCTTTAGCTGTCCTGATTAATTCTCCATTTATATCTCCCAGGTTTAGAGTCCACTGTTCACTGGAAAGCAAATGTAAAACATAGGTTATATTAAACTTGAAAGCATCTCTTTTAAAGCATATCCTGAAATAACCAGAATTTCCAACTTAAAATTATTTTTGTAATGAAATACTCTTACATCAACTTCCTAACTTGAAGCTAGTTGCTGTTGAATGATAAGTCTACAGAAGTTTGTACTGTGTAATTGGACTAGACATAAAGTTTATAAGAATATTTATTTGGATCCAGATTTGGATTACATCTCTTAGCTGAGCCTTGTGTTTTGTTGCATTAGATGGAATCTTCTCTTTTATCTCTTATTTCACTAAGCACTATGACCTTTATGTAATAATTTTAGTCTTGATTGTCCTACATAAATTGCAAATATTACAGAAGAATGGAAGATTCAAGATCTGTTTTGAAAGAAATTAGCTAAAGCAGCCGTTCAGCAAGGAAACAAAGGAGTTTGTTGAGATTAGGTCATTGAAATGCTAACAACCTTTATTCAACAGGGAAAGCTTATTTAAACTACTGCAGACATGTGATAGCCTTTGGGAAGAAATTGGGGAGCTTTAAGGAGAAATTTCTAATGCTGTATTCACAGAAACCACATGAAGCTTCCAATATAACCCTTTGATCTGAGCAAAGACTGCGTGATCTGGTAATACTAATTGGAAAGGCCCCATTTTTTGGCCTGAAGGGCAAGAAGTTTAATTAACAGTGTAGAATGATGTTGGGTTAAAAGCCTAATATTAATAAAAAGTTTTAATATTCCTAAGTATTATAAGAGTATAAACAGAAGGAAGAATCTAGAAGGATTACTGGAAATTTCTACTTACTGTGGCTTTTATGGGAACAGACCTGAACTAGGGATTTTAATGCTTAGTAATCATTACCTTCTAGTTACAGGATAGGTTTTGAAGTAGCTATTTTATTATTCTTGCTTGAGGGATGCACTGATGGAATACAGAGCTGCTGGTGAGATTTATCATTTAGAAGTTATATGTTGGTATTGACCATTTACAAGGACAAGATATTTTCTTATTGAAATAAGGATTTTTTTTGAGGCTTTTTCTGACCTATCCATACAAATGTTGCAAATCAGTAACTAAAGGCACAGACTATACTACAAAATATTTTCACTAACACTCACTGATTGAATTCGATTTATGGGAGTCATGTTGAACCTGAAAGTGAGATTAAGCATTCTGTACAGGACAGGCTATTGAAGAGAGAATCTGACATTAATCTTTAAAAAAGAAAGATCTTTCTTTCACTTAAGGGAAAGATTTTGTTCCATGTCTAATACTTCCCCATGGGGTTTATTGCTTTGTCATGTTTTATGGCCTGTGTTGTTACTTCTGCAGTCATTCATGTTGGACAAACCTCAGAACCATCATGGGCAAAGTTTGTGTCAAAATTAATATTCTGGAAAGGTCATACCAATGACTAGAAGGTTCTTTCTATCAAAAAATACAGCAAGAGAGGGAAAACACAGCAAATATGCTCATGTACTACTGAAGACAGATTTAACAAATTGATGCATCTTAGACTAGAAAGGACAGGTCATCAATTGCAGCACAACTGGAGGATGTTTGACTCAATTAGAGAAGATGCTACACATTAGTCTCACTTATTTTTGAGAGAACTTGAAGAGCTCTTAACTTCCACCAAATCCCCATGTTATCTATGTAAAAACAATTAAAAAAAATTCTGTCAGAGCAGATTAAAACCACAGTCAACTTGAGCTGCCTTTCTGATAAAGCAGAGTCAAAGTGGTCTTAGAGAGTCACTGCCAGTTCTATTCATTCAATCTGTTGTGAGGAAACTGAAGGTAGATGACAGTACTTTCCAGACTTACTGCCAACCTTTTAGGAACATGTTAGTAGCTTTACTTGTTCCTGACTCCTTGACTCAGCAGGAAGTTGTTTATCATCTCATCCTGATCTGTTCACTGCAACTTAAGTCCAGCTTGGAGCCCAACTGGCTTGTGTAAATGCCAGTTGGTTTTTGGCATTTACAAACCAGAAGGTTTTTGGATTATTTTAAAGCTTCCAGCATAGCATGTACAGAAGAGTAATACTTATTTTTGTAGACCGAACCTTATCAAACTGATCAGTGTACATACCCAGGTCAGTTCACATTAACCTGTGCTTTAGAAATAAAGTGTTATTATTTCAGAATCATCTCTCAGACTGTTTGCACAAAATATCAGTACTGCTTTTGGGGGCCAATGATAGGGAAACATCTATTTGTTTGACAGTCAAAACATTTGCTTATGGTCCATATGATATTTATCATGAATTAAGTCACCTTTTTAAGATCTCAGTTTGGTTCTGTCCTAGTTCATGTAACGATAACTGTGTTAATAATCTACTGGAAAATTTTTACTCTTCATTTATCTGTCAAAATTAATTTCATGATTGCTTCCCCTTTAACAAGCAACATAAATAGCTAATCCTCCATTTACATTTTTCAACAATGATAAAGTAGATTTGTGTTCACATTTGAGTTTTTTTCTTAACTGAGTTATTGTGTTTAATATTAGTCATCCTTTTTTTTTTGAGACAGCTAAGTAAATTGATGTCATGTATTTTAGAGAAATGTGCTTTTAGCACCTGCAAATTGCATTTTGTCATAATCAGTGACTAAAAGAGGGAATAGAAGGTAGAGTCACAAATGACGGTGGGATTATGCGATAACAGCTATGTTATATGAACAATAACAATGCAGTTAACCAGAAGTCCCTCTCACTTGGGGAAATAACTTTCCTCCCATATGGACTTACAGTTTCTGTAACATGGGAAAGTTGCAGCCCACTTACTGAAATACATAGTAGAAAAACAGAGATTACTTTCTAAAATACAGGTTTTTTCTTTCACTAGATTTGAGAATCCAGTTAACAAACAGGTTCTCTCTGTTTTACTCCGGACTCCATGTCATCCCAGTCTTGTGGTCAAATGCTTGACTGGGAGCATAAGCAGAAATACCAGAGTTACCTGGCCCCAAGTAGGATATTTCAGACATGGCTTTCAAGTGTTTTTCCTTCGTAATAGAAATGATTGGAAGACTTGGAAAAGTAGTGGAAGAAACCAAAATCTGTGGGATATCATCATACATAAGTTGGTCTTTCTATGGAGACAGATGAAAACAGGGAGCAAAATTTTAACATTGAGATATGCTACTTCTCTTATTTCTGTTGAAACTTTCAGTTTGCTTGTTCTTAATGCTTTTCTATGTCAGCATCTCAGGACTATGGATTTTTTTTCTCAAATAGAAAATGTTCTTTTTTTTTTTCACTTTCAATTAAAAAAGTAGATTAGCTCAAAGTGCCAAACATCTCAATTGCCAATCTAACTTGATAAAAATGAGGTAGCTGATTTGCCTCATGTCAAAAGTTGTTTATTATTACTCATTAAAAATGTAAGTACAATGACCTTAATCCATTAACATGAGTGGTATTATAATGAAACCAGAAGCAACAGTTTCAGGGCTACCTGCTATAGAAACGCAGAACAGAAAACTTTCCTGCTCTTTTAAGCAATTTCCCTTTGACAACAAATGAGCAGATAAGCAAACAGAAATTCGCATCTGAAACCTAGGGTTTTTTTTTTTTTGTTAGTTTTTATACTGACAGTTGTTTTGCATTTTTGTGGTTTCACTGAAGGAATTGTGATGTTAATTAATAGCTTTTTGAAGAAATTTCTCCTAAATATATTTACTTATTTACTGTTTTCACTAGAACATATGATCTGTAACCTTAATGGCAGTTTTTCTACAATTTCTGTCAGAAATGCTACTTGGTAATGCGCCTTAATAGCTATGCAGTGCCTGATTGGATTTCAACACAGCTGGAAATTATCATTCTGTTTCTATGGGTGTGAAATTCCCATTTTTCTCCAGAGTAATGAGAGAGACTATGCTGACCTCCACTTCAGCATTGTGAATCAGCTATCACGTGAAAGCCTGTTTCTGAGCACAGGCATGATCTTTCAGAAATATTTGATGGTTTTAACTTGAGCTCAGGCAATAGTCAACACACCCCGTGCAGTGTATGTGTACTGATAACAGCCCAAAGATTTCTGTCATTTAAACAGATTATTTTATCACTTCTTTATGCCAATCTTTATTTAAAGAAATCCAGTAAATCAATGTCTCTGAATCCTTCACAGATCTTGTCTCCAAATCCTTCACAGATCTGCTATAAACTCTTGTTGTATTTACACCGGCTCTGACAATGCCAGATTTTATGTACCTTCAGGTCTGCTGTTCATGGCTGGTTCCCTGGAACTTTGCATTTTACATGTCCATTTTTGGCTTGATTAGTATTTTATGAGCCAGTTGACCATTTGGAAAATATAAACTTTGCATTCTGGTGTTAGCAGAGCAACACCTCACACAGTGTTAAATGCTGGGGGAGCAGGAGAAGGCAGGCAGGGGCAGCAGTCTTAAATCTTGCAGATATTGTCAAGTGCATTAAAACGCTTGTTATAATCTGTTGCTTGTAGTGAAGATAAATATTATTCAGTGCTACTCTAAATGAATGGAACTTAATTAAGAGAATAACAAGGTTACTCATTACCTTATCAAAGGTTAAAATACAGTGGAGATACATATTAACTGTACACAGCTGAACACACTTAAGTTGAGCTTAACACTTTGTCACTCAGGTTTTAACAGTTTACATTATCTTTCCTGTTTCCATTTGGCCTGATAAATTTATGATTCTGTTTAAAATAATAAAATAAATCTGTATTCTTGTTAAAGCTTGATTTGTTCATTAAGTTTGGGATTTCATAGAGACTGACTTTCACTGTAAATAACTTGAGCATTTAGGTGCAGAGAAACTGGATTAAATCTAGAACCGTGAATATTGGTGGCATGGTTACATGAAGACTTTGGTGAGGTGGAAAGCTCAATGCAATTAGAAAACAGAGGAATTAGTTGCTTAAGTAGCTGGAAGATGCTGCCTTTCCTTTGTCACATAAACATATCCATTGTACTAGAGGATTATGGAACTCTTTTACAGCGGCACAGAGGAAATACTTGAGAAGGTGACACCTAGGGAAGTACAAACATCTGCCTCATAACAAATTTCTATGAAAATAACTGCACAGTTTAGATCAGTTTGCCTTGGAAGTTAATTGTGAACCACCAAATTATGATGGTGAAGGTTTGCTAATACAAGTGTTCCCACTTCTTTCAAATTAATTTATTGAGGAAACAATTCAAATTCACTCATTCTGAGAGGAGTTTTTTTTTTGTATACATTTATAGCTGTTGCCCAGCAGGGGTTCTGATTCTGTATGAAAATGACAGCAAATTATGAAGAACAAATAGGATTAAAATGGGGAGTTACTTATTAATGGCTGAGGATTTCAAGTGTGAAATAAAACTATTGGTTGTGGTATGATTTCAGTAGTTCTGATGAATCTCTTTTGTAGCTCTATCTGTTTTTCTCCCCAGTGAACAATTCACAGCCTTAGGAAACGGAGAAGATTTATCTTTTCTGTTTCTGATGACTGGAACTACCACCAGCAACAGCTGGAAGTTTCCTGCCCATAACAAGGCTTTTTCTCTCAGTTGGAAAGAACAGGGAATGTTGTTAGCGTGGTAGCAGACCAGTTGCTTGAACCAGGTCCCCCTTTTCTTTCTCCAAAACAACCCTAGAGCATGGAGCAAGTTGAAAAAGGAGGAGAAATTTTATTCCAGTCACAAGCTTTCTATGTAAACAAGGTAAAATGTCACTAAGCACCAGTAAATACCAGACTTTTGCAGGGGCTGGAATAAAACCCCATAAAAGATTTCTGATAAATCTGTTAGGGTGTCTTTCCAAAAGGCTAATTTCATATGATAAATGCACCAAAGAGGCTTGTAAACCATAGTAAGGAAAATAAATGTGCTGTGCAGTACAGTGGTGGTCTCTTGATGTGCCTTTGTTTCAAGCATATGAACAAAGCAATATACGAGTGCCAGGCAGGGGGTGGTTATTTGCATTTTCCATGTCAGTTGAAAAGAAATGATGAGATAAAATCCTAATAATTGCAGAATGGCAGGTTATTTCTTATTTGGTTAAAATATTTAACAAATAAAATTGGCTTTGTTCTCTGCACAGGCATGTATTGGAATCCATCTCCATTCATAATTCAAATGGGTTTTGAAGGTTTCCCTTGAGGGCAGTGTCTTGTATCAAAGGGGTTTTGCAAGTAATTTGGTATTATTCAACCAAGTTAATGGTCTCTGCTCCTGTGAGGCACAACAAAACTTTAGCAAATTTCTCCAGAGAGCCCAGATATTTTGCTAGTTCTGAGAAACTAAGTATATTGATTGGGGCTGTTTAGGAAATGCTCCTGTCAGCTCAAGAATTGGAGCGGGAGGGAATGGTTAAAACAGCAAACTTATCAGTTTCATGTATGGAGCAGATTTTGGGAGTCCAGGAATGCCTGAAGGCAGATCTGGGCTTCTCACAGAGTCATATACCATTACTTATATTAAAAAACTAATTTTTATTGTCAACAAAGTGACCATCAAACAAAGGGATGCTCCTTTGTCCTCTTTTTCTGCTGTTTTTTACTTATACCCTAATTCCACTTCCAGCTGCATCAGAGCTTTGTCCTAGTTCAGGTTTTGGCTGCCCTTTATTGCCCTGGACAATTTTGTAAAGGATGGGAGCCTCTGCACTCCCCATCAACAGTGCAGCCGATAGCTGAATGATGTTTCTTCATCTGGGTTCATGGAATCCCTGCTACCTGAAAGCCTTAAGCCAAGTCCTAGGCATACCTTTCTCTTGTTGACCAATAATGTTATTACAAAGAGTATTTTCCATGCAGAAAACTGAAAATAATTGAAGATTAGTTTTCCCATAAGCCTATTTTCTCAACTGAATTCCTCTGTGCTCAGTTTTTCCACTGTTTGTGCATGAAAATAATGGTCTTCATTGCTATGCATAGTTCTTCTTATTCAAGAAATTATTCTCAGTTTGTTTGTTGTGTTTTGGTTGTTTTAGTATTTTTTTGCTTGGTGGTTTGGGTTTGGGAGGGCAGTTTTAGGATTTTTGTGATTATCACTTTAATGTTTGTTTTGTTTGTGTTTTGTATTTGTTGTGGTGTTTTTTGTTTTTTTTGTTTTTGTTTTTTTTTTTGCTGTTTTTTTGGTTTTGTTTTTTGGTTTTTTTTTTTTTTTTCTTGGTTTGTTTTTTGTATTTTGTACATGTTAGTTAGTTATTAGATGTTGGAAGAACATCCCAAAAGGAAGCTTGTCAATTCTTGTATTTTGTACCAGAATTGAAAGGTTCTGCTGTAATGAAATAAGAGTGAAGTTTTGGTACAACTTCAGAAACACAAAGTTTCTTTAGGCTTCTTTCAGATAACCACAAAATGAGGAGGTAAACACATTTCTGTTGTAGATTATTCTATAAATGTTTAATTGCATCATGCTGACAAGGAAGCTACTACAAATTTTACAATTTGTTGTCAAGTGCCAGTGTGAGTTCATGAAAACTCTTGAAAACACTGTCGGGAGTTGAAGTACTGTGGGTGAATTTTGAGTATGAATGCAAAGCATTCTTTATCTGGTGTGTTGGGATTTTGGGAGAGAGAATCTTTTTTGGCAACTGGCATGTTGCAAGTCCTTCATGCACATACATTTCATACACACATAGAAATTTTTGAGTATTTAGTATATTACAATTCAACCTTGTCTAGTTCATCAGCTGTTAACAAGTTCAATGTAAGAGCATCTTTCCTTGGAGAGATTGAGAGAACAGTAAAACATAAATAGGAGCAATAGTTATTCAGCATTTCTCCTAATATGAAACTTAATTGTTCTACTATCAGATGGTTGTTACAGCATTATTATATTATTGAAGTGTATAACATTGTAAATTGTGGAAGCATGATAAAAACCACTATGAGTATCCCGGAAAACCTATTCTAATGGAGTTATCCTGCACAATTCTTGAAGTCCACTGCCCTTTCTTGGCTGATAGTCATTTTTCCTAGCACTGGTCTGCAAATACGGCAGCAGTCCAGCAGGAGAAGGTGAAATAAGCTTCAGGGAACTGTTTTCAGACCACTGGTCGGGAAACTGATGCCAATATTGTCACTAAGGCCAGGAGGTCACCTGTTGGGTGTGGTGGAAAAGCGTGTTTGGAGCATTAAATTAAATCATGCTTACAAAATCTTTTTCCCTTTTGACCAATTACTTGGCTATAGCTATAGCAGCTTAAGATCAATCACCATTGTATTTCTTGTATGTGGAGCAGTTGGGATTGTCCTGGCGGTGTAACAATCTTGAGATCTGTTTTTTCCCTTTCTTAACTCTCCAACATGAAATATGAGTACAAAGCCATTTTGAATATAGGGCTGAATCATATCAGAGTTTGAAAGAACATAATTTTCTTAAAGGTTTGACTGCAGGATTTTAAGATCGTCTTTTAAACCATCTTGCTAATTATATTCTTCCCTCACTGAGCTAAATTAAGTACAGATTAGATGCTTGTGACCACTTTTGTGACTTCTGGTCTTCCTCAAGAAAATCGCCAGATTCAGAAAGAACCAAGATTCATCAAACTTTTAATAAAACAAAAAGTTTGTCTTAAATGTCACAGCACCTAATGGTAGTGTTTTCCCTCACAACTTCCATAGCCATCAGCCAGATCACAGCAGAAAATTTTTCCCATAGACCACCTGAGCTTTAAGCAGATTTCCAGGATTATGATAATTACTGGCTTTCTAATGAAATTCCTGCAAGAACAGAGGACTGCCTAAGTACTGTTTCTCAAAAAAACGAAGTAGCTGATTATATTTGATTTTATGTGGGCAGTAAATCAGATCATCTGGGGCTGCAGAAAACTTCTGTTGCTAGTCTGTCTCCTCTAATGTATGTACTACTCCTAACAGACAGAAAAAAGTCCAGTGTTTCTCCTCTTTTATTTTACTTTATCTCATGCTTTTTCTGCTTGCTCAAGAACAGCCAAAAGGTGAAAATTTGCCTTTGCTCTGTTACCTCTTCCAGTATCTCCTGCTGTATTCAGAAGTAATTCTGTATTCTGCTTTCAAAAATACGGATAATCCTAATTGTTTTGTACTTAATACGGACCAGTAAAAGACCGGTAAAGGATGGCTTTAGGCTCCTGGCAAGCTTGCCTAACATGTCAAGGACCAAATTGATCAAAGACAGTTCGGATCTTGCAAATTAGAAATAAGGATTTTTTAGTGTGTGGGACATTTATCCTTAAAGGTCTGCAAACTGCTTCAGAATATGCACAAGATGCACAAACCTCACCTGAGCAGATGAATAGATGGGCTACCCGAGCCTATCTGCAGGACAACCCAGAGCCACAAGATTATTCCCAAGGCAGTACATAGTTAAAGTCTACAAATTTATGTTTCTATGTTATTAATAGCTGTGTTATGGAATTTCACCCTGTGGGCTGCATGCAGCCACTGTCTAAAGGGGCTTCTTGCCAGTAGGGAAGATTTTCTACTTGTGATGAGTTTATGTATAGTGAGGAACTTAGGAAGGTAGTGCAGACTCAGGAAGCTGTGTTTTAGAAATGCATTATCTACTTCTGCACTAATGAATCCATACATCTTGCAGAAAACGGAAGCTTAGGCAAAGTGGAAGGTCAGTAGAAAATAAAATCAGGAAAACAAAATAAAATAGAACTCTAATTCTCTAATTGTTCAAGAGATTTTCGCTGTGATTACTTCATCTAGTTACTGTTTCTGGAAATAGCTGGGAACAGAATGTTGAGGAAATATTATGTCCATACATCCCAGTGACAAAATTCCTGCCCATTTCTTGATCATGTTCTTATATTTTACTGTCAGCATTTTGTTTGGTCATGACAAATTCTCTCTTCAGGTGAGTGTTTGGCTCCTGCCTTACTGCTTCTCCACTGAACCTAACCTACTCCTTTTTTTCCATAAAAATAAGGCTGTTTTATGCTCATGATTACTGTACAATATATTGGAGGTTCTGAGATCACAGGAGTAATATTAGAACACTAGAAAAGTTTGCTCAAACATGACTTGGCCAAATGGATAGGAAATATTGCTTTAAACTTTTAAAGTTTATTTTAAAATGTTTTTTTGAAATAAAATTTACTGTCATGATAGTTACAACTTACATGCTTTGTGAGAAAAAATTTTGACGCTAAATACAGAAGCTAAGAATCAGTTATCCTTATACATGAAAAACAGTTTTGAATATTAATAAAAAATGCTGCAAATAATTTTATATGAACAATTGTACCTTGTTTTGCTAAAATACATTTAAAATGTTCCAGATGGAATGTCTAGTTATCATTGCCTAACTTAAAATCTCATATGGACTTTGCAATGAATTATTAAAAACAATTAAAATATTTAACTCCAAAAAGTAGCATTTTACAAATGAAAAGAGGAAATGCTACTTGTAAAATTATTAGGAAATATTTTCAAAATGCATATAAACCTTCTAAAGTTAATGGCAAGTTGATGTTTATAGTGGGTCATTTATTTTATGATCAATATATGTTACATTCCCGAATTTTGTCCCTTCCTTAGAAAAAGGCCCTTATTCTAAGAAAAAAAAAAACAAACAAACAACCAAAAAACAAAGAAGAATCTAAGTCCTGAAGAAAGAAGAACTAGGGGGAAAAAGATGATGCTCTCAGTTAGGATTCTCAGTTACATTGTGAAGTGAGAAAACAATACAATTTTGAAATAGAACATATTCAGGTAATTCAGTAGAAGATATCTACCAGCATCTAGGACAGTCATGTTTAAAAATATTTAAAGAAATAAAACAAAAAGCCCAAATCCAAATCAAACAACAAAGCCAAATTAAAAGAAACAACTCTTGTCATACCTGGTTCTGGTGAGAAGTTAAATAGACATTTCTCATGAGTACAGACTACCAGATGTGGAGCAAATATCTTCATCCCAGAGTCTATAGTTTAGGAAATGGAATTTCTTCTTGGAATTTGGATTTCTAAGAAGCTTTGAAGCAATTAACAAGAAGCCAATGGAGAAAAAAAACAAAACAACCCAGCTATTCATAGATAAGGCCTAAGGAAAAAGAGAGAGCAACTAGAATTTTTCATATTGGAAAGACTTGGACCTGAGGATAATCCTAATGCAGAAGACTTTTGTGAAGTGATAATTTATGTTTTATATCTCGAAATTATGGAAGATGTTTTAGATTTTGTTCTGTAAGTATGAAGCACAGTAATATGATATATAAAAGTAATAGTCTTAGATCATGTGAGGGTTTGGTTGAAACATCAGTAAAACTGGAAATGGAAAGGACAGCGTAGCACTAGACTAAATGAGTAGATCGTGTTTTGATTATAAGGACAGAATAGCTGTGGTGACCTCTGTTGTGTTTGAGGAGCAGACTGCAATGTCTCTGGCTGTTTCCTGTAACCTGAGGAAATCTTGGGGAATGCAGCAGCCAGTTCTGCCTTATCCAGAGAATGGCACCAGCCCTGACACAACTCAAGACTTATACTTTCATTATACATCCCTCACCCTGTCCTAGACAGAATTAGTATGTTAATTCTGTCCCTCTACTTGAAAATGGTTAGTAATTGTCGTGTAAATCTCAACAGAAATCACTCTTTGGGGAATAATTGATACACTGGTATGTAAAGCTATCTGGCATTTGAACACAAGCACTTACCTAAGAGAAGTATCTGTCCAATGCATGAAATCTTCAAACTGAGAAATTAAAATCAGAGGGTGACTGATGTGTGTTTTGTGCTAAAAACATATTATTGATAGTGCTACTGCTTTTTCTAACAGCACTCATGGTGAGCCTTAGGCATATTCAAGCCCAAAGCTATTTAATTTATCTTGTGGAAGAAGCTATTTGCATATTGGTGTAGGCAAAGAAGGATTGAGTGATATTAGAAAAGATTCATTATAACAAAAACATTCCATCTAAAGACTAAAATATTTTACTTTTTCCTGTTGGAAATTTTACCTTCAGAATGCTTAAAACTATTCTTTTCCTTATGGATAAAATAATAGAAATGGAAGCCAAGTTACTTTTCAGTATCTCTGAAAGTAAAGATTCAACTAATACAAGATACATATAGAAAACTTATCAAATTAGCTAATAATTCATAAGTATGCCTCCTACTTTTTAAGTCCTGCTTAAATTAAAATTATTGATCTTATCTTAATATTTTGAAAATAAAATAGAGAAAGGGGCAGTATCATTTTTTTAATCTTTTTTCCAGATCTTTCAGACCTTTAAAATAGATCAAAATAAAATCTGTGATTCTGAGGAAAGGTGTGGGTCTAAAAATGAAAAAAATGGCATTTTGCAAAACTGTCAGAGAACAGAAAGTGAAAGGAGGATACAGTTTAGATAATTTTTTGATTTCTGTCTGGAACCAGGCTTGAAAAAGCTCTAGTAATTCAAAGCACTACATTAGCACTTTCTGTGTACACACCTATTCTTTTTGTGGCACAATCACAGATCCTTGACAGGATTGGACAAACAGGTTTTTACCAGCCCTCTGATGGCAAGATGCTTGTTAGCTGCCTCTGAGATTCAACATGTCAGAGGAGCAGCATTTGGAGTCTTTATGGGGTAAATCATGATTGTTTGGCAGTGGGTTTATTACATTAAAAAAAAAAAAAAAAAAAAAAAAAAAAAGAACTTGTATGTTTTCTATGTTTATCTAGCATAAAGCTTGTTATGAAAAGGAAAATGTAGAAAAACTAATACTTTCCTGTGTCCTCCAAGATTCTTGCAATCTTTACATTTAAAATACAATCTGTGCAATTGCAGATTCTCAGTTTCGCTCCAGTTTAAGTTAATAGCAAAGCTCCACCTATCTTCTGACTGAGTTCGGCTGCTTCAGTTACTCTCATAGAGCAGCAGTGAAAGGATGGGTTTGTATTCCCTGTTTACAAACATATTAATATTCTGGTTTATGTCCATAGCCTGGCTCAGTATCGGCCTTGAGTCTGCACTCTGGAATTTGTAATTCCTCATCGTGTCCTCAGACCATTTGATCTAGACATTGACATCGTCCTCTTCAGATAAAAAAAGAAATTGGTTTTAACATGAAATTGATTTCCTGAAATTCCATGAGACTGCTTCTCCTCATGATACTTTGCTAACAAGTGAACGATCCCATTTATTTCTTAATCAATACACAGCAAGGGACCCCAGTAACCTACCTCTCAGGCTTTAAAAACATCTATAATTTTAGCCTTAAGGATGTCTTATAAAGTTGGAGCATGCAGTTATTTTTAATCTCTTCTGCTGAGGAGCAGGTACTTGCAGATGCAAAGGAGTTACCCATTCATTTGGGTGCTCAAAGCTAGAACAGTTCAGTATATTTTTGCTGTGTCACATTTGGATACCAGATCTTACTTGCTTAATGTTCTGAGCAGAAATTTGGTACTTCTGCTTATTTATTTATTAAAAAAAAAAAAACAAAACTTGGTGCTAGGGGATTTCAAACGTGATTTATATGTGCAATAAAAGAATGCTGCTAGATGGAAGAAAGATATGAAAGCTGAGATCTTCCCTGCTGTTTATTGCAATATAATTTGTGATTGGAGTTTTTGTTTAGTATCAGCCTTGTTCAAATACAGTAGAAGCTACAGTCAATATGAAAAAGAAATCTGCTCTTCAGACCTAATTCTTCACCCTTCTGGAAAGCATTTTGTATGCATTTTATAACTATTATTGAAAGCCCCTAGTTACTGTGTAGTAGTAGATGTTACATGCAAGACCTAGGAATGGATTTTCACTTAGTTCACTGCTCACCATTAATACTTCAGCATTGTGATAGTATCAATATTCTAAAATTTTGTATTTGTGATTCTTGTGGCTGTTCTGTGTGGGGTCTGGAGTTGGATTTTGAAGAACTTTGTGGGTTCCTGCCAACTCAGAATATCCTGTGATCTTTTCTTCTCTTTTCCTTTGCAAGTGCTCAGGACTGCAGACAAAGCCCTCTGCCGGTCTCTGAGATGCAGTTTCTAGAAGTGAATTTAAATGGATGCTGAAGTCACTCCTTGATCTCCATAGAACAGTCAGCCTGAAAATGTGACACTGATAGGCTTTTCTGTGTAGGGATGATTTAAAAAGCACTTACTGTCACACCATAGTCCTTTCCTCCTCAGGCCCCCACAGTAACATGCACTTAGGACTTATTTCTACCTCTAAGCAATGAATTGACTTCATGCACTAAAGTGCTTTGCCGGATCAAGTTTAAGGTTTACAGAATTAGATACACAGGCTGACATGAATAAATTTAATCAGAACGTAATTAATATATCTAGCAAGCAGTTTGGGTTTATTTTTGTTTTGATTTGTTTTTTTTTTTTTTTTTTGGGGGGGTGGCGAATGAGATGTTGATAATCTAAAGGAAAAAAAATTACTGTAGAATGAAGATGGCATAAAGGAAAAATAGAACAGTAGGTGTAGGAGGATAAAAAAACAGGTGAGTAAAAATAATTATGCAAGTAAAATTATTTTCTAGTTTTGGATATGGTGTATTGATATTGTAGCAAAGCATATGCAAACACAGAATTAAATAATCCTCTGCACATCTTCTGTTTATAGCATGTTCAAAATGGTTGAGTATTGCTGGCATTTGCTGTTTCCAACTTATGGATGCGTGGCTCCTTGGGTCCAGCCCGTATCTAGCTGTAGTCAAAAGGCTTTATCTGCCTGCACAGATGCGCAGCTTCCATTTCCATTTCTGAAACGAAACTGATTTTACCAGTCCATTTTGCTGAATTTTTCCCCTGATTGCTATTGTTATTCAGGTGTACATCTGTGAAATAACATGTGAGATGCCAGCTTGCTGTACTAGCTGCAACAGGTTTCAGAAATAACCCTTTAAGCTCACCACCTTTTCTCAGTGATGTGATTAAGGGAAAAAAAAATCTGTTGCAGCCTCCTCCACTTAAATTCTTTGAAGGGGGGGGAAAGTCCTTTTTAATGCTTCTCTAATAATGCATGCTGGTGGTCCTCTTGTGTGTAGTATGTATATCTTCTCTGTGCAGGTCTGTGTGGGACTGGATTACCTGTTCTGGGACCTTTGCAAAAAAATTAATTTACTCGGGGGAAGCTGAAGCAAATAAGCCCTTTGCTGGAAGCTGTCACCTGGTAGAAACATCCCCTGGGGAAAAGGGACATGACATGTGACAGCCACCTACATATACTTGCCAGGCAGGCAGATTTTGTTTAAAAATGCTTGTAGTCTTTTTCAATAGATCACGGCATATATCAAGGAACGAGTGAGAAGAAATATCAATAAATTTTTCCCCCTTACTAAATGGGAGAGAAGGAAAAACTAATTTCTTGCAGCTGTGTTTCCACTGTTGTGCTAAACCTCGTAATCCTGAATAAATATTTGAGCACAACCATACTATTAGGAGTTAAAGAATCAGCAGGAAAACTCAAGTTACCATGTCCTGCCATTGCAATGCAATTCCACAGTTACGATTTCTTCTCAGACAGGACAGAAAAGGAGTAGTTGTAGGGTAATATCTGTACAAGTACTGCAGGATTTCTTGGTGTGCCTGGTTTTGCCAGCAGAAAATCCAAGGGATGGGCAGTGAGAGCCTCAATGTGCCCCAGGAGGTCTGAAGTTTGGATGGGAGGACAAGAAACCTGCAATACATATGTGAATTATTCCCACTTCTGGGATAGATGGGCATTACCACCGTGGGCATCCTGAGAATGGGTGAAGTGTGCTGAGGAAGCCGCAGTTTGCAGACAGACAGGAAATACCACATCTCATTCATAAACTGTTGGAAATTGGGTTGGTGTTTGTCTGCACCAGTTTCAAAGGTCTTATGAAGAATCTCAACCAGTGTGGGACAGAGAAAATGCCACTCATGTTGACTTATTGTGGTGAAATCAGTAAGAAAACAGCATTTTCCAAATAATTTTTATGATTCACAAGCTGTACATAAATTGCATCACAAATTGTGCCAAACCACACCACCATTGTTTCAGTGCAGGCAATTCTGTGTTGTTTACAGTAACAGTCTCTAGTCAGTTATTGATTCAAAGCAACCAATCTATTACAGCATTGCAGTGCATCTCAAAAATAGATTTTCTGCGTGTACAGAAGATTATTAAATTACTAAAATGAATTATTTGTCATTTTCATTTTTATTTACATTTCTAGTTTCAATTCACACTTGTAGAGCAATATGTTTTGCAAAATAAACTTTGCACAATCAGCTAATATATTTTCATTATATTTTATCTTACCATTCGATTCCTATGTCCCAATTAAGTATCTGAATAACTAATGTAGGCAACATTAATTTTTTATGATGCCTATACAAATTCCCATTTCAAAAATGAAAATAAATATGTAAAGCATTTAAACCCATGTACCTCAGAAGACACACAAATTTATTGAAAATCCCATGATGTTTTTTTGCTATTCTGTGTGCTTCCAAATGTGAAGAACCTGATTGCTGCCTCTTGGGCTCTTTTTTTTTCCCACCCCCTACACACTGGAGAGAAAAATCTGNTATACAGTATTAGTATGGTAGGCAGTATAAAAGCTGGTCTTTATTGGAGGCCTCCAGGGCCAGATATGGAAAATAACAACAAAATGCTCACCCCAGCCCCCCCACAGGGTGAACATAGTTTTGTAAGTTGACAAATTAGCATATTTGACAAAAATCCCCAATTAGAGACATAAGAGGTAATTCCCCTTCTCTAAATCCTCCTCCCTCAGATGGAAACTGAACTTTGTTTATGAAAATGTGTCTTGAAGAGCTGGTTTTGGCCTTGGTTCCCCAGGAAGAACCAACATAGTATAGGAGCTTTTTACTTCCCAGGACTTAGTGCTCTGGAATGTGTTTTGTCTTCCTGTCTAGGGAAAAACACTGGGACTAGCTACAGATATGTGTAAAAATACAGAGAAGATAGGAGCTTTTTACTTCCCAGGACTTAGTGCTCTGGAATGTGTTTTGTCTTCCTGTCTAGGGAAAAGCACTGGGACTAGCTACAGATATGTGTAAAAATACAGAGAATATATAAAAGGAAAAAGGCAAAACCTAATCTGGTGTCAGTGGGGTGTCATTTAATTTAGAATTTAATGAAAAAGAAGAGCTTGCACTGCTTCCAGCGGAGGGACAGCCAAGTTTTTCAGTTTGCCTCCAAGTACATAAGAATTCCAGTGCAAACCAGAACTGTGCATGATTGTTTCTGTGCTTTAACACAGCAGTTTTCAACCAAGCCACTTTTTTCTACTTACTTAGAAACAGGTCTGAGGCAAAGTTTAGATATATAAGCTCTAGGGGAAAAAAAAATAAATGGAAGAACTGGGCTGGTAGCGTGAGGTTGCAGTAGAGAGATCTTCAAATTTGTAAAAAGAAGATGTGAGTTAGAACAAAATAAACTCTCTTCGTGTTAACTAGGCATAAGAGAAGTTAAAATCACAAGGGGCAGTAAAGGACACAGGAATTTATTTTTATCTATAAGGATAATTAGACACTGTGGTATAATCCTTAAAAACCCATGGATCATGTAACTTAAAGAAGAAAGCAAATAAAGTTGGCAGGAATGATTGGGGCGCTGCTGGTTCCCAGTTGCTGCAGGAATTTGGATGTACAAAACTCTCTTCGAAAATCTTGTTTTATAGTGATGGCAAAATATGGATGCAGTCCATATTGGGATGCAGTCTTTAAGCATATGCACAGCAGTGTTTGATGCAACCATAAGAGCAGTACCTACTTCGACAACCATCAAAATTCAGTGGAGTCATTCTTACAGTGAAAAGTACACTTACTTTTAAAAAAAACAGGCTTCCAAAACTTGACCTGAAAAAAATAAAGGGAATTATAAAGATATTTTAAATCTAGAAAAAATGATTTCTATATCTTTTACTAGAAAAAAAAAAATTGATTTCTGCACACTGAATATTTTTTGCTGTGATATGATGGAGTCCATATATTTTCATTAAGCAATGGTTGATAAGGAGAGATAATATTGAGTGGGGAGAGTGTTCTTTTTAATGTCACAATTGGTTTTTGGGGAAGAAAGGGTTTTTTGGGGAGGGAAAAGCTCTTAACCTGCCTGAGAAAACAACATGATGTGATTGTATCTTGTGGCAAAATAAAAGATAACAATCCTCAATCTCCTACCCTTAGTAAATGCTCATAGTGTAATTTTCCCTGTTTCTCTCCAATTTTCAGCCTTAATCCTAGGATATAGTACTGCAGAAACATTACTGGGTTTTATGTTACTAATGAGCATGTACTGTGGATCATCATAGCCTGTTTCTGTATGATTCTGATGCTTTCTTGACTAAACAGCAACTAAAAGAAAACATAGCAAAAAAAAGACCAAAAAAAACCCCAACCAAACAAAAAACCCAAAATAAACCCTCAAATCAGTTGTCAGGGAGTTAAATATGTTGTATCCACTCCCGCCTTTCCTTGGAAAGGAAGAAAGCAGCATAGACATGACAAGGATGTGAGACAAGTTCTTTCGCTTTTATGTCTCAGTGGTTTCTGTAGCCTTTCAAGAAGAAGAAATGGGTTCATTGACACTTTCTGCTAGCAGCTTGCCTTAAAACTGCCTTAAACTTGACTCTTGCAAAGCTTCCCAAACTTTCCAAGGCTTTCCAAGTTATGTTAGAGTTGTGTGAGATGGGCCTCCTTTGCAGGGGAGCCCTTCTGTCTCAAACACATTTGCACAGCCTGCTAGACAGGCAGGAGAGGACATGAGTGGCAGGGTAGCCTGAGCAGCAGCTCCACAGGCTTCTCTGCTGTTATGAGCACCTCCTGCGAGCAGTAACTGCATTGTGTGTCAACCATCAGTTCCCATGAATCCTTAGTGAAGGTGAAAGCTGAAAAGTTCCCTTTGTGAGCCACAGAGACCATCTTGTGCTCCGGAATGTATTTTGTCTGATGGTTCATCTGCCATCTTCGAGTGGCTGCAGATCTCCTCAGGAGACAGTTGAATTTCAGATTCTCAAATTCTTGGGGATCGTTTATGCACTGAAGGACTGAGTGATGGCATAAAAGTACAGCAGAGTCCTCCCTTTAATTTTCCCTTTCTTTCCTACCAGTACTTTTAATCTGTTACTGGAATGATGTTTTGTAAATAATTGACTTTCCTGGGATACACTTTTTTTCTGGTGTAACATATCAATGGAGAGACAAGACAAGAGCTCCAAATACATCAGTAGGTGCTTTGCATACATTTGGATTCTGGTTGCACAGGTCAGTGCAAGTGAAGGTTATAGAGTTCATTAAGATGGAGTGTGCATAATGGTCTTTAAATGTATTTCATAAGTGGGTTTTTCAACTTTTATTAAACTGTTTTTCTCAGCAGGGAGCTGAGCCACAGAGATAGTTTTGCCTTTCACACAAGTCCTGTTCTAATGAAATTTACTGTTTTAAGAAAACTTCAATGTACTCAGTCTCCTGACATTTACCTAAATTATTGCTAATTCATGTTCATTTCTCTGCTGTTATGTCAGTCACTTACAGAATGAGCATATTTTGAAATATAAAGAAAAATTTAAACAATCCCACTTTGTATTTTCTTAAATTGTTATTAAGTCACTTCATTTTGCCATCATTATTTGAGCTACTTACATTTAAAAAGTAGTGGAGTGCATTTTCTTCATTTTTAGAGTACAATCAAGATTTTGAATGATACTTTCATTCAAAACCGGAAGAAATTCGACTTTCTTTTTTATCTTCAAGCCAGTTAAGATTTTTCCCTTTAAGAATGAATGGGTGTTCAAATCCCTTCAGTTTGACATCTCGAATAAAGAAACATGTCCTTAGGGAAGTGGTCTTTAGGTTCTCAAAAAGGAAAGAAAAGGAACAGAAGTTATTCCTTTTTCTGCCCTTGTACCCTGCACTTTGACAGTTCTGAGCTTAATTTTCACTGTCTAAAAGCATGTGCTTGATCATGTGATTAATAGTTATGTTATCTGTCCCTTTCAAAAACCTTGTGAACACAAAGCACTGTAACCCTTCTGTAGGAGCATCAATCTCATAGTTACGGGGAGTCACTCTGCAATACTTAGCTTGTATTTCCATCTCAACTGTCTTCTGTTGAAAAATGATGATATTATAAGGATGATATAATTCCCTGCCTTCAAGAAACCCTGTATGATGAAAATATTTAAAGCCAAAGTTAGACAGTAAGAGGTGTTAATTTGAAACCATACTGACCTATTTGAAAAGTCTTCTCTTGCATCATGTGATAGAGAAGCATATAAAACCACAGCACATGAAGTTATTACTTGATAGATATTTTGGAATTATTTTCCATTAATTACCATCATCATACATTCTTTGACACAGTACAAAGGGGCAGCTATAAGAATAAATTTGGTAAGCGAAAGCATTATGGGGAAAAATATTTGTCTACATCTTCCTGATTCTCTGTTTTACCTTCCCTTTTCTTTTTTTAAAAATGAAGAGGAGTAAAAGAAAAACAAAACCAAAAACAATCCCTCAAAAATCTAAAAAGAAAAGGATCAGGTTAGTTCTTTCCTAGCAAATTTAACCAAGTTTTAGTGGCAGAGAGGTACCCTCTGAGATTATGTCTTCTGTGTAGTTCAGGAATATTGCTATCTCCTGTAGCATTGTCCTTTTGATAGGATATAGCATAAAGAAAAACCTATCCATGCCTTGGCACACTCTAAGATCCCTTCTCTAAAGAATACTGCCAGGTTGAAATAGAAGAGAAAGTGGAAGAAAGAAGTTTGGTTATCCACATAGCTTAATTCTACATTCAGTGATTTGTCATAACTTTATTTTAATTTAAGTAGGCCTAAAGAGATCACTTCCTGGTCAGGACAAACCCTAGCAGTATACCCTAAGTGCCAGGAAACCTCATAAACATCTCCCAATCTATCACAGTCATGTTCTGTGATTTTTGGACAATCTTTTAGCATTTGATTTTTTTGCTGTTTATGCTCTGTTACTGACACTGCTGTGAGTGGGGATGCAGGAAGACTGCTTGGAACCATTAAAAAGAACACAATTGCAGCTTTTTCTCAAGGGGAAAAAAAACAAATTTAAAAAAGCCTGAAGGTCTGCAGGAGATGATTTTCTGACCACTACATTTCCATGTCTCTCTGAAGCTCTTTTCCCAGGAACATCCAGCAGGTGTTCTGAAACATTATCAGGTATAAAGCACACAATATGTCATTAAGGACTATTTTTTTTCTGACTCAGCTTCACCACTTGGTTTTAAAGAGCATTTCCTTATCCAAAAGTATGTTTATTTTTATGAAATTCTGACTTTTACAAAGAAGTATTAAAGGTTATGGGGAAAAACTGAAGAAATAGTTATATGCATTGTTAACTTTAGGGTCTTTTTTATTAAAATATTCTGAGGAAATGAGGCAAAATCTAAAAAAGCAGTGCTAGATGACTGCTTATTTTATCAACAGTTTTGGCTGTCTCTCGCAAACTGGCTTTGCATGTTTTATTGGAAAGGGCCCTTTTTCTTATTTCTCAAATTTAAGGTGTACTACCTATAGCAAATGTAATGTGTTACTATGCTGATAATGGCGGTGCCTTCCATCTAAAAATCGCTATAAATTTAAAGAAATTGTCTCTAATTTACAATAGTTTCAAATTTAATTCCAGTGTCTGATGTTATAGGTGAACACGTGGTATAATTTTAAGTGAGAGGGCAAAGGCTTTTCCCCATTTCTCTCTGCCAGAGAAGAGGGACATTAGAGATACAGGGGATTTAGCTGACAGAGAGCAGTGGTGAGAAAGAAATCACAAATACTGGGTCTCTGTGACATACTGAGAGCACAGGGATAGTGGTGTGTCAAGGGATGAGGGATGGAGACACATCTGACTGGGAAGCTGCACAGTCACTTGCAGATCTGAATCTGCTCAGCAATCCTGGTTCAGTCCTTGCTCAAGGGCTCCCCTGGCTGGAGAGGTGCCTCCTTGTCTTTCTTCCCACAAATCTGGCAGCTGAAGTCTGTTTTAAAAATATTAACCTTCTATGAGCGCCAAGTATTATCAGCCAGCTACTCTTTCAAGGTCTTATTTGATAGACACTCAAGGAAGTCTACTGCTTGAGGTTTTTAAGAAGCAAGTGAGCAGCTTTTGGAGGGATTCCGGCAGGTAGTCTTAGCACCAGCTCAGTGCAAATGGAACATCTTAGAATAGCCCAAAGTAATTTGTCAGATCTTCTCAAATGTAATGCCACTTTATGTCAAATATATTGGTCACTTTATGAGAGGAATCTTATAGGAGATAATTAGTAAATTGTCCTAAAGTCAAGTGGGTTTTTTCCCAAAGTTGTTAGTCTTGCATAACACAAGAACATCTGGAAAAAGTGTCAGTCTGTATAAGATTACTTTCATCAAGCAGCTCCCACTGAGTGTAAAGGAGTTATTTTATTTTTTGTCTGCTAGCCTGATGACATGAAATATAACCTGTAAGGATGGTGTTCTGTATATCCTGGATTTGTAGGAAAAAATATGAGATGTCCAGCAGTTTCAGATTTGAAGTCAGCATCGTGTCAAGTCTTAGATCTCATCAGGTTGAGCCTGAGGAAATGGAGATATTAGTCTATAAAAGAACCTGCATTATATGGAAGATTCTCTTAACTTGGAGTGATACTTATTTCCTTCAGGAGAGAATTCCTTATTCTTCTTTTTCTGCTTGTGGAAAAAATGTAAAAGCAATGATTCTAAGTTCTTGAAGAAAAGTAAAATAATAATAAAAAAAAAAATAAAAAACCCTAAAATACTAAACTGACTGTATTCCATTCATATGTTCCTGTTTAATTCAGAATACACAGATACTGTGAGTATCTATGGTGGATGTTTCCTCATTCTAAATCACAAAAAAATATCATAGATATACTTTGTTGCTATTATAATTTAAATACTGATAATTTAGATGCAATTTTCGTCCCAAACTCAGAGACAAATCTCCCTCTTTCCCTTGTTTTCTTCCAGCAGGCCTGCATTGTAGAAAAAAAAAATATCATTGAAATATTTATTGTAATATACATGTTGAATGGTGGAATTGGTGTAGCTGGATTACTGGTGCAGGACTGTGTGCTTTTAACACTGTTCTACAAATGCTAAAAGAGTTCATACAGACAGCTGATGATTAGTAAAATACTTCATTTATTTCTCTTCACTTTTTCTGTAAACATATGTTGATTAATGTACTAAGTGCTACTGGACTGAATATCTTCAGAGATGGTGTCTTGTTCTGGATGTGACACAAGAATATTGGAAATGTCAGTTGTTTAAAAACGAGGGATAGTGAGGTCTTTTGTATTGAAACATTCTCTTTGTCAGTGGAGGGGATACCGTGCATTTAATTTATCACAGATCTGTAACATCCATTATATTGTCTTTACATAGTTTATCTATAATGGGGAATGGATTTGCTCTGGCACCAAATTACTGAGTACTAGGTTAAATATTTAATTCCTTCCTGTGATATGTGAATGCAAAGTAGCATTTTTGCAGCCAAGTAGCATTTTTAAATACATACAGATTGCAAGAAATCGTTCTAGATTCTCACAGATTTTAGCAGAACACTCCTTGTGATCCATGAGTCCATTCATCATTACATTTCCATATGGCAATAATTCTCTTTTGGTCTGGGATGCTGTATCCCAGCTTTTACCTTTCTCCCTAGAGCCTGTTGCCAGGTTGCTTATTTTCTAGCACCATTATTTGTGGGAGGAATAAGGCAAAGGTGGCTTCATATGTTTCCTGTAGTGAAGAAATGCTGTGAGTCTGTGATGTCAGGATTTTAGTGCATATTGCCTCAGTACGCATAGAGGTGATGTAATTCATGCCTGTAGCTAAAAAAGCAGAAAGTGTATCATGTTAGGTGCTTTGTTCTAGGGCCATTGTGCAGGGAGAGACCGCAGCCTGAGCAACAAGTGCTATTGGGATGAAAATTTCCCAGGAATGCTTTGTGCTAAATGGGGAAAGAAGCTGACAAAGTGCAACTGGTGCTGACAGGGAACATCTTGAAACATCAGCAGCTGTTCATTAAACCCTCAAGTGTCAGCAGCTACACAGGAATCCTTTATGGTGGCTGTAGGTTATTCCTGACACAAGACTACAGCTCCTGTCAGGAGTGGTTTTATATGTTTCCAGCCCCAAGCAAACAGGCAGAAATGTGTGCATTGTAACAGCATCAATTGTACTGGTCCACAGCACAGAAAAGTCATCTTGAGAGTGAAGATGACTTAAAACAAGACTTCAAGTCAAACTTCTTTTAAAAAATATGACTTATTGAAGTCTTTGTCTTGTTGTCTTTTCTATAATTAGATGATGCTTTGAAAAGAGCTTGGTAAATAATGAGAAGCTGATTCACCCAGGGATAATTTTAGCCTCATTTCTGATTCAGACTTACTGACAAAAACATGCAAAGAGCAGAAAGGTGCTAGAAAACTCCTCCTAGCTTGAATTCATTATCTTCAAAAGCACTGAGTGCTTGAAAGCCTCATAAATTTTATTTCTAAAGAGTGTCTTATTTTTTTTAGGCAGCAGTTGTTACTATGAACATCTGCAACTTGACGTGAAGCTGTGGCACATGTAAATCATTACAATATTGTCTATAGGCAAGCAACTGTAGTACTGAAAAGTTAATGACAAACAAATTAAAAACATTCTAGTCATCAATGGTATTTTTCATCTCCTTAGGGTTTCTTTCAAAATCTCTTAAATTACACTCTGGTTGAAAATGTTTATGGCTCAGGATGGGGTAGCAGAATAATAACAGCAACACCGTAAAACATAGTTTGCAAATGTGGATACAATATTCAGTTCTCTTTATACAATTATATTTTTAAGAGGCGAATGGAAATATTGCCTGCATCAATCTTAAGGTTTTGTGAAGCCTATTTTTGCCTAAGTTTGCGAATGTAAAAGTTGTCTATATACAAAATCTTAATGCCTTGCTAGAGTTTCCAGTGATAGATTCAATCAGTTTTTCCTCTCTTGTGTTTGGTATCAGCTGGTGGCATATGCCTGAATCATTAAAAATTATATAACCAAGTAACATTTATAATGTGAGAACTTATCAGTGAAAGAGGGGTATATAGTTCTTGGTAATTTGCTTGTCACAACATGAAGAGATTGTGGTGTAGCCGAGCAGAGCAAAGAAGTCCTTCACATTCACATCATTCAAAGAGTCTTTCATGAGTGCCTGAGCAAGAACTGCTGGCAAGTTGTGCTCTGTAAGGGCCTTTGTGCATAAAAACCTTTATGCACAGTTTCACAGGGGTGATGCCACTTTTGCATCACAAAATGTCTATGTAAATTAAAAATGCTTGCTAATTGCAGACTAGTATACCAATAGGAATTCCATGGGGTCACTCAAATTTAGCTGTAGCTGGTTGTCTAAATGTCACAATTTCTTTCTGGATTTCTTTTTTTTTTTTTTTTTTTTTCTTTTTTCAGGAAGAATTGTTTAGTATCTCAGCAGATGACTATTGTTGTTTTTGGTTTGTTTTTTTTTTTTTCTGAAAGCTTCTGTTAATAATCATGACAGGTGGCTTTAGAGCTTAGCTATTTGAAAAATTCAAACATTTTTACTTACAATACCTATGTTTTGAAATTAACATTTTTTAAGCTGACTTATATGAATATGATGTGCTATTTTCACATTTTGTGGTGCTATGCTGTTTGATTTGGTTTTCTCACAAATCCTCATTGGAACTAAAAGTGTGGTAAAAGAACAGCTTTTATCTCAGAAGTAAAACTGCAAACTTCTATGGTAGTTACACCTCAGCTTGTTGCAAAGGAGGAAAAAGCTGTAATTTTTTTGCATTTAGAGTGCATAAGTTAGATGTCCTTTGAAGAACTACAGACCTTTCCTTCATTTGTATTAAGAGGAAGATCAGGAAGATGCTCCTGAATGCAAAAGTCATGAGATCCTGTTACCGCGTCTCTTTGGCTTGGTGACAAGAACAGTTTTGTTTTGTGGTGGGACTTGGCAATTGTGCAAGTTGGTTGGGGTGTGTGACAGTCTAGTAAAGGTAACTTGGACATTGCTGAGTGACCCAGCCATGTCACTGACAGCAGGATGAGTTAAACCAGACTGATGTGTCTGCTAACCAGAGCCAGGTCAAGAAGTGCTGCACCACATGTTATTTCTCTGCACAGTGCAAAGCACAGGTTCCTCAAAGAATCTCTTGCCTTTAGCTTCTTTCCTCTCAATCCCAGACCTACTGAACCAATGCTCTAACCTGGCTGTAAAGCTCAAAATATTTTTACTCCATCTCCAAAATGAAACTTTCTCTGAAACAGGTAATAAATGTTGCTCTATCCACATCCATATAAAATATTTTCCATGGCTCTTGCCTGCCTGCACAGAAAAAAATATTAGTGACTTTCTATTTCAGCTACCTCAACTGCCCAGTGCCCTGAGAGAGATGAAAGTAGGCCAGGAATTTCGCCTGGTCATTTGTTCATATAGAAAAATATAATACTGAAATCTTACACAAGCGTTCACATCAGTGAAGATATTTATAAATAATTTTGCTCTTCTTTGGTTTAACTTCTGCGGGTCGAGTTTTTCGATATAGCCTTTGTAATAGTAACATAAGGAGTGATTACATCAATGTCATTTTTGATCAGATTGTCATTGAGGTGACTGCTTTCAACCCACACAGTGTCTATGGCAGCTCTGCACAGGCTGCAGCCAGACCCTTTGCCTTAAACTCATTGTCACCAGGCATTATAAAAGTGATGAGCTCAGTCAAAATGTGCTATACAAGTGGTTATCTCAATTTTCTGGTTCAGCAAATTGCATTGCTCCAGAGGTTTTGTGGTAATGGTTTACTGTAATACAATGTAAAATGTAATGGCGTGGAGAATATTGGTGAGCAGCTAAAGGCCAAACTCGTGGAGCTGTTTGAGCTAATTCAGAGGTTGTATTTGAGGCTGTAGCAACATCCTTTTATCAATTCAGTGCTGATTATAAATTCCCTTAAGGAGTCTGAAACAGGGACTGAAATACTATGCAAAATGTGGAGTGCTGTATACCTTTGGTAGACACAAAAAGTTACTTCTCTTTGGCCCGAATGATAATATTTCAAAGGTTTTGAGACTTTACTGTAGCATTCTTGATGACTTTCATGGACATTAAGGGTGCTAAAGCTTCAATATTTTGGTATGAGGCAGAAGGTGTTGGCAAGAGGGAAGACTGTTTCAGACCTTAGTTTTCTAAGGTTTTCTGGCACTACACAGTGTTGAAAGATGGAAACATAGAAGAATTCTTGTTTACCAAAGTCATAAACTGTATATTAGAATAAGCATATAGATATGAAACTCAACCCATGTAAACAAAAAGTCCCACACAATGCCTAGTGACAAAGCGAGTGTGAGTATAAAAACAGTGTAACATAATGCAATCAATCTTGGACAATTCATACATATATCTGAGAGCTCCTTACAAAGACTGAGTTTTGAGGTGCATTTCAGCTCAAATGAGCAAAAAGTAAAGCTTTTCATAGGCCACTTTGACATCAAAAGCACCTGCTTGGCTTCAAATGTTGCCTTTGTTGGCATCTTGTCTAGACAATCCATGAGTAATTCTAAAAGTTTCCATTACATTTTCTCACTGTTTCTCTTTATTCCCAAATCCCTCTCTATCCTTTTCTGACTACTGGTTTCCCTCTGTTTTCTCTTTCCTTTTTTTGTTTCCCTCCTGCTTCCCTAGGGAGATTAGGTCCATGGTAGTTAAATGATTCATAGAAATAGCTAAGAATCAAAGCTTGCAGGTCTGGGAGTCTAACACAGTAGGCTGAACCACTGGGTTGCTTTCAAATTTCATCTTTCATCTTGCCATGCCCCAGCTATCTGCCAGTTAACACACTCAGCTTGGATGTTCCCATGTTACAATCAGATGACAGGAAAGTTTCTCTGAATGGTAAAGAGGATCACAGACAAACCAATGTTTTTCTGAGTGGATGTACAATATGAATTATTAAGGAACAAGTGAGCAATAATGCCTCAGTAAGGTGACTTTTGCTGTAATTCAAGTGATTTTTAGTTTAATAATAGAAAACCAATTTGAAGTGTTAACACTCTTGAGCTTGCAGTTCAGACACAAACAATCGAAAGTAATTTTGGATAGCACGGTGATGTCTTTTTTGTTTGGCTGTAAAATCTAGTCCTTTTATTTATATTTATCAAAAGAAGCTTTTTGAAATGCAGTGTGTTATCAGGGGTCTCAAAGTTCAAATTTCATGTAGTACTTTTGCAATGTCATCATAAATATGAAGAAATTAAAATTCATACTATTATGTTTCCTTCTTTTACCTCCAAAGATGCAAATTTCACTGGCAGGAAAGGATTAGATTATTACTAAATGGAAAAGAGGATGAAGAACGTTAGGTAAGGCATCTTAAGACTCTCCAGAATGGAGCAAACCATTAAAAAAAATTAATAAATTTGTATATTTCTCTACCTGCCACTTTCCTCAAATTTTCTTGGACAAAGATTACAGATCTTTTATTCCCCCTGTATTAATTTCTCATGATAGCCCACCCGCTTCTTTTGAGATTCCCATCCAAAAAAAGGGAATCAAGCCCCCTTTGGTAGTAATATGATCATAAACTGTTTATATTATAAGGTTGTGCTGGAACCAGGCAGCTTTAAAGGTCTGTAAAGGCAGGGAGGTTGGGCCTGGATCATCTTTAGTGTTTGTTCCAGCCCTTAACATTCTACAGTTGTATAACTCTGAAATACTTCTGTGCAGTATCAATGACCTTAAAGATCATCTAGCTTCAATCCCCCTGCTGTGGGCAGGGACACCCCCAACCACACCAGGTTGTTCAAGGCCTTATCCAGCCTGGCCATAATTTGGTTTAAGTGGACTAGATATGTCTTTAAAAATAATGATAGGAGGCTTGGATTCTTGCCTAGGTAGAGAGACAGTGACTTCCTTCAATCTTGGCACAATTAAGCAGATTTTTTTGAGAGTCAGAAATGGAAATTGGACTAACACCCAAACCTCCTCGGAGTACTTCTTTGCAAGAAATTTCATTATTCTCTTCTGAATATTAGAAGAGTATACTTTACCTTGCCTTCACATTTCCTTTGCCTTTTTCACTGGACAGAACTATATGAGCTCAGAAATATTCGCAGTTGCCAGTTTCCTCCTCCAGACATGGGTTACAGTGCCAGGTTTAATCTAGTTCTGCATGTTTGAAGAAGCTGCTGAAGACAATGTATCTTCTCTCATATCAGTGTAAGCAGAGGATAAATATGTTGAAATCAGTGAAGTATAAAAGTGGTAAGAGAGCGAAAACAGGTCTAAGGATGGACAAGCAGTCATCTCTGCCAAGAATATTTTACCTAGTTTTTGAAGAAAATTAGTCTATATTTTGAAGCATTGTTGGTAATAGCTACCTTCAACTGAAATGTTGGGACAGATGGAACTGATGAAATGGCTTTATTTTAGACTTTATTGTGCTAAGAATATTGTGGCACACAGGGATTTTGCCTACTTTTCCATGTCTTCAGCTGGAAGAGGCAAGCAGGGGTATTTACAAGATCGTTGTTTATATGGACCTTCTTACAAGTATGGATGGAGACCTAATTCTCAGCAGCTCTGAAAAATTCTACTTTCTATTCTGTTGATAAAGTGCGAACGAGCCAAATTTTATAAATTAGCTGCTGAGCAGCAAGAAATAAAATTAATTGAAGTTAGAAAACATAAGATAAAAACAATAAACTGGAACTACTTGAACAAAAGTTGGAAGGAGTAGGTTAAAAAAATATGTAAAGACAGGAATCAAAATTGTTTTAAATGCAGTCAGGTGGTTGTGGAAGGCAGAGCAATAGGAATGCACTTACCAGTTGATGGAGTACATTGGTTTGCTCCAGCAAAGTCTCAGACTGTTGTATAGGCAGAAAACAGAGTGTTTTGTTTGTTGCTTGTTTGATACAAATTTTCTTTTTTTTACCCTAAGGCCTCTTTCTTTAGGTAGCCCCTTGATATTAGGACAATTTATGGATGTTTGATTTTATTCAGTGTGAGTAAAAACAGCAGATTCTGATCCTTTGCAAGATTTTCACAGTATGTTCTCTGTTATACGTTACTTGAACCTAATGCAGGGGATATCTTCCAAGAATGAGCCTCAGTGAAACAAAATTATAGTGCTTTATGCTATTTTATGGATATATAATACTAAAGCAGAAACAGACTTAACTGTATTTTGTGGTTATCCTACTAGATTGTAAAATATGTACTAGTCTAGAAAAGATGATTTTGCAAATGGCAATAAAGGTGCCCAAAAAAGATAACTTTGGGGCTTGCAACACATAGGATAATTCTCTAGAAATCCACTTTTCATTTGTTTCATTGATGGTCCCATGTAGTATGAAAGACTTGATACTTAAACAGAGAAATCCAGGAAAATAGGTTCAACACACCAATTTTATAAGTATGAAAACAGGCAAAAAAAAAAAATTGCATTTTGCTATTTGCCTATCATCATTCCAAGTTTAATTTGAAAAAATAAAGACTCCCAGTGTATTCTCTTGCACTTCCCAGCTACTTTAAAGCACAGGTAACATGAAAGAAGCTACACCAGTGGATTCAGTAACAACTGTAAACATCTTGCTTTTGACACTGACCAAGGACTTGTTTAACACTAGCTTATTAGTTTCTGTGGATTGAGGAAACAAATTTATCTTTTCCAGTTTTCTTGATGACATAAAATATAATAGGAGAATTATGCATGATGGAAGGTTACACAAAAATGACCCCTAAGAGATACCCTTAGAAAAGTGGAGATTCAGAAATGATTGGGCTCCATGAGGACCATAGAAGTTACTGATCAGATGATAACTGGAATCAGGCTTTCCAGTGAGCTCCTCAGGTCGAACCTGAGATCACATGGAATGAGACAGAAGAATGTTTCTCCCATGTTTTCTTTACCCACCCCCATTTTCAGTATGATGACTTGAAACTCCTTGATTTTGTAATGCAAAAATAAGTGTCAGGAACTGTTGCTAATGTGAAATGGAATCAGAGGGCCTTTTTTTCAGCTTACATTATATGTTCAGCCTCACTCAATTCTGGTTCACTTTCCAGCCACTTGTTCTTTGCTTATACCCAAAGGCTGATCTGCCTATTTCTATTTCCTCCCTGCTTGAGAGGAATGCAGATAAATAGTGTAGTAGTTCAACTGCTAAGGAAACACTCTCTATTATTCCTGCTTCTTTTGACTATCCTCCAGAAATCAGACTTCTCCCAGCAATATCTCAGGGAATGAACAGATTGTTGAATATTGATGCATGCTTGCAAGCATTTGGCAAGATCTATTCCATCCGAAAGAGGATCACATTGTGTAATATCAGCCCTGCACAACTACAGCTCTGGCTCCCAAGGAGCAGGCTTGTTTTTGTGAACCAATGGACTGAGATGAATATTTTTAATTATTTTAAATTGTTTAAGATGCAGTTATTGATAACTTAATGAGCAAAAGAAACATGGTTTTGAAGCAGCACTGGCATTTATTGAGATTACTACATCACTACTACTTATTTAATGGAATCAGATATTTGTCCTTTGAGGTGGACTTTGAGACACCTGATTCTCTCTTCTGAAGTGAAAAGAATAATTTTCAATTGAAACATGGCTATTCAACATGGAGTATCTTATAAGTAGTGTCTATTTAAGCAAAAACATATGTCAGTCTGAAGTTTCCTAGTTATGTGACAGATTTGCAGTCCTGTGAGAAACCATGCAGTGTTACTGAGAGCTCCAAACTGGCTGTTTGGACTGTAAGGCCCAAAGAGTTCCATGATCTGTTAATGTAATTTAGTGAATTGATTAAATACTCCCCACACACATCTCCTCCTACCCCCACCTCCAAAAAAAAAAAAAACAAAAAAAAAAAAAAAACAAAAAAAAACCCAAAAAAAACCCAAAAAAACCCAAACAAACACAAAAAAAAAAAAAAAAGGAATAACTACTCTAAAAACCCCAAATCTCTAATTTTATCTTAACTTACAAGAAACTCAGTAAATTGAACTTCCTTTTGTTTTTGCACTAGGTGCCTTAGTGCATTTGTGTATTTCAACAACCTCTCAGACTCATTTCATCATCATTTTACTCAATGCAGTAAGAAAGCCTACAACTGAAATAGAAAAGCTTTTAAAAACACAGGGGCTTCAGGGATCTAATAAGAAAGTAGGATCTATAAAACCTACAGTGACTGAAAGGCATCCTGTGCATGAGAGCATCATAATCAGATTACTTTTAAATTGAGGACAAAGCAGAAGCCTTTCCACAACTACATCAGGCCCACAACGAGTTCTGTATACAAAGGAAAATCCAACTGTTCCTCTCCTTATAGGAGCAGTACAGAATAAAAGAATCTGGACCACCAGATTTTGACTGTAGAACTTTTTGGTTTAATGCGTGCATTTACTTTCATGTCTTTGGCTAGTGATATTTCTTTTTTTTATTTTTTGAGATTTTTGAAGTGGTTTTTGAAACATGAGGTAAATCTTAGAATTTAGAAAGTATACATGAGAAAAAGAACTTTTTGGTATTGCCTCACAGTTTACTTGCATGAAACAAAAAATGCCAAAGGTCAATCAAAGAAAAAAAGATGCAATTTTTAGTATTGTCATTTTTTCTAGCATTTATATAAACTAGTTCCATCCAAAGGTTTCCTCCTACTGCATGCTAATGTGTAATGCAAATGATTAGAGTATTCACTCACTGCAAAATGCTGGTGCATGTATTAAAAAACTCCAGGCTTGCTATTACACTTCAGCCCTGGGTAGGAGTTTGGAAAAAACCTCCCAATATTCGGTGTTTTCTGTTATAATAGAACTTAGCATTCCTTCTGTTGCAGGTAAACTTGAGTGTAGCACAGAGTAGAAACTTATGTATATTTACTGGGAATCTAAAAACTGTAAAACATTTGCCTTTTTTGAAGCTTTTTGTGGTCTCTAGTTGTACTTTATGGAATGTCCATAATATGACCTACCATCTTCAAAATAAGTCTGAAAATGTCCTGCTTATTTCAAAGCTAGTTATTTTGTTTTATTTTCATACACAAAAATATCAGTCTGTCCATTGGAGCTTGAAAATGATTTTATAGTTGTTAGAAAATAAGAAGACTGGAGAATTGCAACAAGAATTATCTTCTCCCCATCTCTTGGACAATGTTCATCTTAGATTGCCTACAATTTTTTGGTCTGCATCCCATTCAATGGAGATCCTTGAAGTCTCCCTTCACTTACATGTGATGCACAATGGAATTAGAATAATGAAACCTCCTCCTTACCAAGCTGGAAAGACATCAGTAAAATAAAAATATCAAAGCAAAAAGATTTTTTCTTTCCAACTGTCAGATAACCAGTAATGGAAGGGCTAAAGTAGTCCATAAAAGCTAATTCTGATAAATTTTGATGTCCTGAGCACCTACTGACTTTGGATAAAATTATCATTTCTAGGGAAATCATATTTTCATCTTAAATCTCTCAGAATGAAGGCAAAAAACAAGAAGTGTAAATATTTGTGTTAAAAATTAGTTGTTACTGGAGAGAGAAGTCTTATCTTTAGGTTTTAATTAATTCTTATTTCAGTTAAAAGATAATTAGAAAGTAATTGTGTTCTTGTAAAGTACCCATTGTCTGATTTCTGATGTAGCATGTAGCTTCAGAGGCGTTTTGTGAGCTGCAAGAATTCCTTTGATTTATATCACATGATTGTTTGTGAGTGGGAGTAGGATCATGGCTGATTTGAGCATGTATTTGGAATCCAAGAAAAAGAATTCTTCATTAAATACACTTCGTTAAATGAACTAACACAGCTTGAAAAAATAGACAAGTTTTTGTGTCCCACATGCCTTATGACTTTTCTACATTTCCTTTTTTTCTTTAACAAACTGTAATGCTGCTTCTACAAATGAACACTGTAGTGAATAAAGTGAATGAAAAAGTTTGTTTGATGAGGGATGAATAGATTGCTCTTTACTCTTCTTGCAAAGGAGTTAATTACTACATTGGTATGGTTGGTCGTTAAGAGTTGTACTCTCAAAAGCACTCTGCTACAAAACAGATGGGTTTTTTTCATCTAAGAGAATAATAAGTTCTGTGGGAAAGATGAAAGCAGCAAGAAAATGTCTGGTTTTAGAAGTTCCTACACTGTATGGCTTTCACCATATGCTAGTAGATGCATTTGTCGCAATTGGCGCTTGAGGAGAAGTAAATTAAAGTACCCTAAGTGTGCAGGAGTGAAAATGCTGTAATCTTGTAATTTGAGAACAGTTTTTCAGCAACCTGAATGTTTCAAAACTGTACTTTTGATTAAAATATTGGCTGAAATACAGCTTTAACTAGCTCCCAGTAGATACTCAGTGTCCTAAAATCTTATTCACTTCGTAACAGCTTGCAGTTGGACAGAACACTATGGAATATATGTTGTCTATTGAGTACTGAGAGAGAGATCAGGGGATAGTCATTAATACTCAAATTTGAAAATAATATTATATATTTTAATGCTGTGCACACATTTCTAGTCTCCACACTGATTCCACATTTTATTTATTTAACATGGATATAGATACAGTTTTATTTATTTCTCTGGAGTTGCATGAGTTCCAGAGGTGAGTGGCATTTAAATATTGCAATGTCTTAAATTCTTGCATGCTAAGGAGTTTGGTTGTTTTTTTTGTTTTTTTTTTTTTTTTTTTTTTTTTGGTTTGTTTTTTTTTTTTATAGTTTCTCAGCGTCTTTCACACATAGAAAATTAGAAATATAAAAAAAAATATAAGGCTCTACAGGCCTGTGTAATGAGGCAGCACTAAAAGGTGATACAGCAAGGTTGCAAAAGGCTGGCACAAAGAACAGGACTGCAGGCACAGGTCATACTCCAATCACGGAATTAATATTCTCAATAATAGACTACAAATATGGATAAGTCTTGCCTAACTTGTCTGTTGACCATTCTTGGCAAACTTGCTGAGATTTCAGGAACTCGGGAAATCCACTAGTTCTTCCTCAGCCTCTGGAAGACCTTGCAGCATCTTTAATTTAAGGACCTGTAAGACTGAACATTAAATATTGGGAAATATTAGGCAACAATATATTTGTCATACTCTGACTTCCCTTTAATATAAAGTGACTTTGTGGCAGCACTTTTTGCCTTTTGGAGTAAAATAAAGGGATAACATGATTAATTTTCTGTAGGAACTGTGACATTCCTCTGTTAGAAGGACAGTAATAGATCCCATGTTCTCCCAAAAGGTGGCTATAATGGCCATGGGTCAAATATTGTTTCAATTAAATCAAAGTTTTTGTTCAGTTTAGCACTGATTCCTTATACCTATATGTCCATCTCTTGAGACTTGAGCAGATGCTAGTTGCTGTATTTTTTAATCTCTTGTACAGAAAATCTAAATTATATAGGCTTATGACTTCTTTTGCTTTTCTTTCAGACTAATCAAGATTTTATGCTTCCTGCTTTTCACGTTACCACTTTGACTGTCACACTGAAAAACACATGCATTATTCCAGAGCACAAAATTCAATTTTCTCCTGTCTTGTACTGCTTCAATGACTCCTCTTAATTCTGTTAAAAAAAAAAAAAAATAGGAAAAGAATCTTCTAAGGTATTGCATAAGCACATACATTCCTTTGTCACTTGGTGTGACAAGTGATTAGAGAAACACAAACCCATAGGCACTCCACTTCATTTCAACTTGTTAGTATAGAGAGTTGATTTAGTGCATTACACTGGTAATAAAACCATATTTGTTGCAGGTCCTATTACTAAGTAAAAATTATTGCATTTCTAGCCACCCTCTTTTATTTGTCTTTGGGGAAGAATATTAAATCTCTAAGGAGTTTAAAAAAATCCAATGGAAAAGTTTCAAATAATAATTTGAAATATTTTTTGTTGAAAGAGGAAGCATTGAAATTAAAATTAAAAACATTTGAATAACATGAGGAAGATCTTAAAGAGAATTTAAAAATAAATGATTATTTATATTTTAAATTTGAATTTTGGATTAAATATACAAAGTTATATTCTAATTTAGTGTAGAAGGCAAAAATATTTACTTCAGGAGTAAATATATAAACATTTTCAGAACTGGATGTTCATCTTGAGATTCAAAATTGCTTTTTAAGAAAATCCTATAAAACTTAATTTTGTGATTTTTTTTTTTGCTTGTTAAATTTCTTATTGAAGGTTTTTTAAGCAGCTGTAATTATGTCAAGATCAATTCAGATCTCTCAAATTAAAGGTTATCTAAATTGCCATTTATATTGTCTTTTAAACACACCAGAATTTTCATGCACAATATTTATGCACTGTACTTGCAAAAAATGGAAAGAAAATACTTGACTAATATAAAACTCATAGATATCCTCTTATATTAGGACTTTGAAACAAATTAGTTTCCTCTGTCAGGGCCTTACCTGATATTACCTGTCTCCTGCCTTGAAATACTGAATGCATCATTGGTCTATTTTTCTTTTTTTAACCACAATTTAAAACACCAGTTTTCCCCCACACCTTGGCAAATGTAATATAATTGTTTATTTCACTAAGGACTGCAGTTGTACACTAAGAATCGTGGTTGATTTCTGGAAGCATACGTTGCTTGGAATAATTATAGGGTGATCAAGCCTTGCCATGATTTAGCAGTTCTACAATGAAATGAAGCCTGCAGCTTCCTTGCTGAGTGACTTACAGAAGCTCTGTTGTTTCTTAGCCAGTATGAATCCTGAAGATTAGCAGCTCCCGAGACAAGGACTGAAATATGCTTGTTGTGTTAATGAAATCTCAAAATTGCAATATGGAAAAAAGCTTTTGTTGAACTGCTGATAAATCTCTTCATACAGCTCATTGCCTGCAAGGAGAGGGATACCACTTAGGTATAGAGATAAACCTAAAATATTTCATCTGTAACAAAACCAAGCTAAAACAGTGATCTCATTTCATGTTGTATTACATTCAGTTTGAAGTTTGCAATACAGTAAAGGGGACACCCTTCTCTCTCTCTCCTCTGCCCAAAAAGCAGTTCTGTAACCCAGAGATAAAAGTTGTCACTGCCCCATACACCTAGTTTAATATGGGCATTCCAGAAATATTCCTACCACAATTGTGTGCTAGCAAGCAATAGTGTTATGTGTCCTCAGACATTTTAACCTTCCATTTTCCTACATTAGACTGCTCTTATGAGGCTCGCACCATTATATCTGGGTGTTTGTGTCATAACTTTTGTAGGTTTATTAGAATATTAGCAATGTTTTCATATAACTTCCTTCTTAATTTACATTAGCTTGAATGTAACATGACAGTAACATTAACTAAAATTTTAATCCAAGTTTATACTACAGACCTTCTGGTCATCTAGCTTCACTTTCTTTCGAGTAAAAAGAAAGGCTAAATTAATTAAAGAACAAAGCTAATTAAAGCATCAGGCTAAGGTTTTGTCCATCCTATTCATAAAGCCAATTTCCCAGTCTTCTGAGCCTGACTTCTCTCTTTCTAGAACTACACTCCTTTTAACTTGATAGATGGTACAATATGTGAGAAATAGTGTAAAACTTCATAACCTAGGTATAAGATCAAGCTGAGAAGAAAAAGAAAAATTTCAAAGAATCCCTTTACACATAAAGTAAAACATACTTCCTCAATTTATCTTCTGTTTGAGTTACTATTTAGCAATTCTTGGCAAAATGTTTTATGTCCCAGAATACCTTATGTTTAGATATAAGGGGCAGTTCTTCAACCTTCTGTTCTTTCTCATTATTCTTCATGTTTGCCCAGTACAGTCTTACTGCTTTCAGAGCTCCTTCCACTTCCAAAGGTTATGCAAACACAAGCTCGCCTGTCTGCTACACGGCTTTAACATCTCCACTTGCACAAGCAGAAAAACAGAATGCAGAAGTAGTGTTTTCTGCAGCGAAACTAAATGTATCTGTAAGCAACGAGGCTGCCAGGCATCAAACACCCCATGGTCCATACTTCATACTCTCAGCTGCTCAGGTACACCAGCCACACACAAGTTATTGGGAATGGTCCCTGCCCCATTCCAGCTCCAAAGCATGGCTGTTGTTTGAAAGCTGACTGGCTGCCTTCATACAAAACCACACCAGCAACTATCCTCACAATTGCCTTATTAATAAAGACAAATCCAGAGATGTAAACTGATTTGATCCTAGAAAAGTAAATGTAAAGGTAAAATTAGAATTTGTGTTCTTGGTTCCTAGTGCTGTAGTTATTCTTCCAGACAATAATGTGCTTTTCATTCATGATTAATAGAAAGCCTGATTAATTAGCAGTCCAGGAACACGTATCTTAAGATTCTACACATATAGTGAAAATACTGTTACTAGACTTTTCCTCAATTTTAAAGTCCTCTTTTCTAGAGTTTGTTATCTAATTTGAATACACCTAACAGTTTCTAACACCCCCTCCTACCTACACACCCATCAGTGTGATTAATAAGAATAGCTTGAATATCTCACGTTGTATAATTCTTCATGAGACTTACATGTAGAATTACTTTGATTGTAGTTCTGTTTGTGCTTTCTGGTGAAAAGCGCATCATGATCAGGTGTCTTTTCCATTTAACTTATAACTTCACCATCTGGAGTGGAAAAAAATAATATATTTGATCTCAGATTTTAGATATTACAGAAATCTTCAATCTAAGTGATTCTCTTGTCCCAGGTGGGGATAGCATTTCATCAATGCCTGTACATTTTCCTTCATCTCAATCTCTTGCTATCTGTGCATGGGTCATTTTCACTGCTTTGAAGAGCCATGGAAGTTAGGAGGAAAAAGTCTTTTAAACAGGCTGTGAATTATTAAGAGCACAATTTAGAAGTCTTTTGTGTTATAAAGGGACTCAAAAACATTGGTCACAAAGCATGTCTATAAATACTTTCACTTCTGTGAAGGATTTCCCCAGTGGGGGAGTTGCACACTTATCATTCCATGTATCAACACAGGCTGGGGGATGAATGGATTGAGAGCAGCCCTGGAGAGAAGGACTTGGGGATACTGGTGGATGAGAGGCTGGGCATGGCCCAGCAATGTGCACTCACCGCCCAGAAAGCCAATGATATCCTGGACTACATCCAAAGCATCATGGCAAACAGAGTGACGGGAGTTATTTCCACTGTCGTTCAACCCCACTTGGAGTGCTCAGTCTCGCTCAGGGATTCCCAGCACAGGAAAGAGACTTGTCAGTTAGTCCAGAAGGTAATTATGAAGATGCTCAGAGGACTGGAGCACCTCTCCTATGGGAAAAACAGAGAGAGCTGGGGTTGTTCATCCTGGAGATGAGAAAGCTCTGGAGTGACCTTATAATGGATTTTTAGTAGCTAAAGCGAACCTACAAAGAGCTGGAAAAGGTCTTTTTTTATAAGGACATGTAAGGATAGGACAAAGGGGAATCGTTTTAAACTGAGAGTAAATTTAAATTGGATATTAGGAAGAAATTCTTAACTGTGAGAGTGGTGAGGTTGTCCAGAGAATCTGCGGATGCCCCAACCTGACAGCATTCAAGGCCATGTTGAATGGGACTCTGAGCAATCAGGTGTAGTGGAAGTGTGACTGCCTGTGGTGAGGGAGTTGGAACTAGATGATCTTTAAAGTTCCTTCCAACCCAAATCATTTTAGGACTCTTTAAGATGGTCTTTGCACTTTGTTTTCTGAGGAAGAACTTTCTACATAATATTACGAAGAAAAGCAATTAGGACAGGCGTGTTGGAGCTTCTGCAGGGGTGCTTTTGAGCACACTTCCAGCTATGAAGATTGGGCTGTTTTGATTGTATTTAAAAACTGCACTTACTGGGGAGAAAAAAAAAGTAGCCACCAACAGAAATGCTTCCTACAATTGCCTTAAAATGTTCACCTAACAATATGCATGGTGCATGGCATTTTTGTCAGTGTGAACAGCTGCTCCCCTCAGCTTATTTTGCTTTTACTGAATCATCTGTAACAAACACTCTGCTCAGAAGAGCCTGGAGGTAGCTCAGCACTTTTCATTTACAAAAGTAATCCATGTCTCTTGTCACATTCAACCTTGCTAGAATGTGGCAGGAGTTTGCAAAAGTCACCCAGACTTCAAGGGAAAACAACTTCCACTGAGCACTTCTTGGCTGGAAACATAAAATATTTATGCTCTTGAAACAGGCAATTTGATCATTCAGTCACTTTATATATACCTCATTGTGTAAGCATTCCTCTGCAGGCTCCTTTCTCTGTTAAATATAGTTACACGGTACATAATTGCCAAGAGTAAAAAGGGTTGTGAACGCTATTTTTGGTAGCGTGGATGATGAGCACAGCATTTATGTAGGAAGAATTATTATGGAGTTAAAACTCATGCACATCTATGAAAGCTTAGCTTATTCCTTGAGAGTTTGGAACAAATCCAACCTTGGGAAGTTCTCATGGGTTTTCTTGAGCTGTGCAAGTTGGAAAGAGCTTTTAGCTAAGTTGCTGATACTTAAAATAACCAAAGGGCAGTTTTAAACATTTGTGGCTAAAAGCAATAAATCACTGCTCAGCACAAGCTACGTTAACTCTGCTGTCAGGACAGGTGTCTGCTGGGCTCCCTGAGGCAGTCAGCAAATGCAAACTAATGTGCAAACTACAGTAATTTTTTTTGTGCCAGCTCTCCCATTTTTGAATCTAATACTAGAAGGTATTCCTACTACTGCTGTTACAAACTGACCTGACCAAATCTGTTCAAATCTGAGTTCATCAACCTTAGCCTCTGCATGGAAACCTGTGAGATGTCTGCACATCAGAAAATGTTCTGCTGATAATGGTGTGAAACTGTGCACTCATGCAAAGGCTGTCTGATGGTCTTGTTTGTAATAGACAGAAAATTGTCTCCACATTCTTTTATAAAGAGAGTAAAATTAGATCTGGCTTTCAGAGATAGTTTTTTGTGGATGAAATACTGGTTTATGCCATGGAAGAAGTTGCTCATGTAATTAGTAAATTTTAGCCTGTATAAATGACATTGAAAGAACTGACAGAGTCCATACAAACTCTGCCCCGGTGCAGGAATGATTATGTTCTTATATGTTCTCAGCTTAGGGCATGTAGCTTTGGGAGAAAAAATTGTCCAGATTGCATCTAGGATTTCAATACACATTCATAAATCGTATTTTCCTATAAATTGCAAAATTTTTCTAATAGATGTAAAAAAATTGAAGTCATAATTACATATTTGCACATGCATTCCTCATTAGTAGTCACGAATAAGTCATCTGATTGTTGTGGGCCAAGTCTTTATGACTTATTCCTGTGCTTTGACCTTGCTGTATTAATTTATGCATCTTTGTAGATACAAGGAGCAGAAAAATACAATGGCTGTCTCACATATTGGCTTAAATACAGCAGAATTTTAATGGTGTTAATTGTCTGAATATCTCACCTGTAATTGGGCTACTCATATTTCTTCTAGCCCTGAAATGGTTTTCCAGCCTCCTGGATCTTATACTTCTGCAAGACATGTGTCGTAACCTAATGTGTAAGGATCTCATTCAACGTTTTGCACTCAATTTCTTCGAATCTAATGCCACTAAATTTGGTAAAAGACAGTAGTGAACCAGCTTCACAGTCTCTGATATTTCAAGCCACCAGGTCGATTGTGTGAAAATACCTTTCTTTTAACAATCTTCTTCAACAGTATTTCTTTCTTCTCCTGCTGCTGTATTATATTCTACCCCCAAATTGCTTAGATTCAGCCTATCATAACATTCAAGTCTCCCAACATGAAAACTACCTATCATTCAGTATCTGGTGATCCATCAAGATTTGACATATTTATTTCTCCTTATAAGAGCTATTCTTTGTGATATTTAAGCGCCTGCCAAATGAATGACTGAATTAATTTTCTTCTCTAGTCCCTGTAATTAGACTTGTACTTACTAAAGGATCTCATCTTACTCCTCTATTAGGAGTAAGACTAATTTCAATAACTTAAAAACCTACTTCAATTTTTTAAACAAAAAATAACCTCCAAAGACTTAAAAAATCTGTAGCATTAATAATAATTTAAGGCAAATAGATAACATATCATGTGTCAAATTACACAATATACCTGGAACCAATTGAACCCACGACATGAGGTCCTGAGATAAGTGCAGACATAGTATAAACGTGGTTTTAAAAGACAGTGGTAAAGAAGTTTCTTTTTCAGGGAGGTTTTCTCACATAAGGGAAAGGAAAAACAGCAATGGTTCATAGCAACTTAGTTTCACTGCCTGTTTTGTTGGTTTTTGCAGGAGGGACTGAATTGTTGATCAGTAGATAATAGGTGAAGCCACCCCAATCCCAGTAAGAGCAAGAAATGCTGGCTTTAACAAGGACAGAAAATTAAATGGGAGCTGAGTAAACAGAGTTATGATGGGTCTGTTCATGTGCAATTTCTATTTTTTCTGCCTTTTAAAAAATGATCAATTGTTGCCTCAGGTCCCCTTTAAATTTAAGGGACCTATGAAACTATAAGATGTCACAATATAAAAAATAATTACTTGATTGTTTTCATGATCAATAGTTATATTTGGGTAAAAATAAATTGGTTAAATGTAATATTTGGAGGCCTGCTATAAGGAAATGGGCTTTCAGTTTTTTAATGCTTTTTCAGTGCCACTAAATTTTTTACCATTTCAGTTGTTTGTTTGTTTGTTTGTTTTTTTAATATATAAATAACCCACATGAAAAACTATAAAAATTTGCCTGAATGAATGGTACATTTGATGTTTGAGGCCTTTCTGTGCTCTGTGCACGCGTATGTGTTCACATTGTGTGTAAAATGAAGCTTCTGCTTTTAGATTTCCCCAGCTCAATCACAGTGGGCAACAGACCTTGTGTGCTTAGTTTTTCTTCTGCTTGACATACTGCTTGATGCATGTGATCAAATGCAGCATTTCATTTCCAGTCTCACAGATGACAGAACAAATTTCAGAATGTATTTCTGCAGATGTCAGAAAGGTAAAGGAAGACAGTTAGATACAGGCTTGATCACATTTTAGTTTCCTGAAAAATCAGAAATAATTATATAGGAAAGAAAATTACTTTTAAAAACCTATCTTTGCAGAATTTGATCCTTTTATTAATAAGTTATTTAATAAATAATATCTTTAAATGTATTCCATGTTTTTCTCCTACTTATTAGAAGTTTGTTAAATAATTCTGCTGCTGGATCTGTGTTAATGGAATTCTAGAAGCCATAGAAATCCTTCATAGGTTTATGAAAGTTAAAAGTCATCAGGTTTCCACCTACCAGCACATTTCAGAATTTTACAAGAATAAGTAATGTTTTATTTTTTGTTTAAGTTGCTCTGTTAAAGCTTAAAGGCCTAATTTAGCAAATACATACAAAGTAATCAACTTTTCTAGATTTCTCATCTATTATATTTAAACAAAAATATTTCCCTAAAAGTCTTCATGTCAGTACTGCACATATGATCTAACAATATCAAAATGATTCACAAAGTTCTGATTCTGAAGACTGAGTTAGAACTCCATTTATGTTTATTTAATTTTTCTTTTTTCATTTGGTTGGACTGCCATGGGAAAAGAAGAAATTCTTAGCTTTTGTCTGTATCTTTTCTTGAAGTTGCAATGCTAAAAATACTAGGGACTGGCAGGCAGTGTTGGTTTTAATATCTTAAAATCCTCGCTTCCGTGAGCTGTATAAAATTACTTTAAGAAATCAATACGTACTTTTTTCCTTCTGTTTGCAGAAACTTTGAATTATTAACAATTTCCAAAACTATTTTTTTGGTCAGAGTTACAGCTGCATTATCGTAGAGAAAAAAATGGCTGAATCCTGGTTTGTTTTTTTTTTTTTCATTGAGTCTTGGTGGGCAGGGCATTCATTCTAGCTCTTGGACATCAGAGCTAAAAGTAATATTTGCTTTGTAATACATATATTGATACATGAAAAAGTGTTGTAGTTTTCAAAAGTAAATATTTTTATCTGATCAATAAAAGTTTGTTAATCTTATAATTTGGTAGTGTGAGGAAGACTAGAACAAGGGCACAGGATACAATAGCTGGATTTAAATAGTGACAGATTAATTGAAAATTAATTAAATTGAAATAACTGAGATCAGGAATCTGAGCAAACCTGGTAACTTGAAGTTTTGATTTAGAGAAAATAAATAAGAAGTCTTTAATAAGTAATAGTCATAGATTTTTCACTGCTACCTGATATAAAATTTATCTTAAATTCACTGATTTTTTTAAGAAGCAGAAATAACATTCATGTGTTCTGTGCAACACTTCTTCATAGGACCATTTTCTTGGTTTTAAGTTGTAGTATGATCAGACTCACTTAATTTTGCATGCTGATGTGCTGACCAGAGTCAGCATTTTAGATTTTACAAGCCAGGCACAAAAGGTGCCTTGCCAAGGTTATTGTTTTTTGAGTGAGAGCACCTGGCTGCTCTTTCACTCAGAACTGGAATTTGAAACCAGGTAGAAGTGCTCTGCTGCTACCTGGGGATGATTAATAGAAATTGAACAACTTCAATTTCTGTGAGCTGTAGGGGGAACAATGATAAAGCGTAGAAACCTGGTACATTTGAAAAACGTTAAGACTACCTAGATGGAAGTGACTTAATTGACTTTTCAGCCTTCTTAGAGTTTTTTTTGGCTAAAAACAGTGAAAACAATCTTCCTGTTCAGTGTTCATATTTTATTTTGTGGTTTTGTGGAGTTTTGTTTGTTTGGTGTCAAAGCAAGGGCAGGGTTTTCTAAATTTCCATGGCAGCAGAAGTGTTCCCTAACCAAAGGAAGCTATTGTGCTGCAGAAGAAAATAGGAATTTATTTAAAAAGTAGAAATTACATAGATCTACAGTTTGCTTCACAAAAATAAAGAAAAATATGGCCCACATGTGCAAGATTTTTTTTTTTTTTCTTAAGGGTATGTTCTGTCATCTTGTTAGTATAGGTATCACTTTTGGGTTTCTTCTTATGGGGAAGAGAGAATAGCAAAACAAACAATAGTACCCTTCAGCTGGTGTTGTAACTTCGAATCTTGTCACAACTAAGGCATAAGAACTGGTGTGAATTCTCAGTATTTAAGGCATTCTGCTGATGTAGGACTGGCCAAATTCAGGTGTCATCTTTGCTCCCTAAGCATGGTCAGCTGCAGTCTTCAAGCGATGGAGTCCTTTCATAAATGTTTTCTTTGAAAATGCTGCAGGACAGACGAGGTGCAATACTCAGGGTTCTGAGCGTGGGCATGCACCACACACAAACTGAGCCCTGAAGAAATGTCCTTCTGTAAATTGACAATTTGTGAGCATTCTTTCCTGAGATCTTTCTAATTTCTGCTGTGCCATATTTCAACTGAAGGGTTTTTTTTGGAGGAGGAAAACTAATTCAGAAGTGTTTTTTTGGAGGGTTGTGGGGATTTTTCCTGAAATAACTAAATAGAGGAGAAAACTGCATTCTTCTGTGTAGTCTTACTTAGTAAAAATCAGATGTACTAGGGCAGGATGTTTTTGTTCAGCTGCTCAGGTGAAAACTTCTGACTGCATGTTATTTATGAGGATCAATCTGGAGCAGGAGTGACTTCTAGCAAGTTATTTCTTCTTGAGAACACTGCCTCTTAATTTTGAATTATCAAAGGGAAATTCTGAATAATGGAAGCGAGCAGTTGTCAGGTAAACTTTAAAATTACTGAAATATTTATTTAGTATCTGAAGATAGGCTAGTCTGGGAGAAAGACAAAAAAAAAAATCAGAGAAAGATTTAAAATATTCAGATGTAATACAAAGGCATATGACTTTCTTGGATAACATCAGATACCGGTGCAGGGCTGGCCTGGGCTGTGCTTCCACTCAGTCTGTCAGAATGAGCTATTGTAGAGTTTTGCAAAGGTGAGAGATGAGGCTCAATGAAGGCCCTGTGTGTCAGTCGGACTCTGCCTTAACAATCAGCTTAAGCATTCTTTGCACCAGCAGAATCCTCTTTGAAGGTGTCCAAGGGAAGCAAGGCTTCCCAAGAACAATGTGTTACAATTCTTTGATGTGTCCTGGTCGTATTCAGGCCACTAGAGATTACTTCTCATTTGAATGTCTTCCTTTGTTATTTCATTTAAGATCAAGGATGGTACATTTCTGGACACAATTACTGGGTGAAAGCTTTTAGTTTAAAGGAAAAAGAAACTTGTGAGCTCCTCTCAGCAGGGTTAGTGTCATCTTTGGTCTCTCTAAAGCACTTAACCCAACAGGGCTCAAGGGAGACATTGCCTGATCTTGGAACAGGACTCATTCTCAGCCTGATTGCAACTTTTTTTTGGCTCTGCTGAAGTGGAAAAATGTGGCTTCCTACTTCTGGATCTGTGTACCCAAAGAAAGTAATTTTGTGTAAAAATGTATCCACTTTGTGTCCACATGCTGTCCATCTCTTCTGATGGTGAGTGTTTTCAGAAAAAAGCACTGCATGTTAATAGATGGCTAACACAGGGAAGAGATTTTTTTAAAAACACACATAGTTTGATAATGTGGTAATTTCTGTCCATACCCACCAGAGCAGGGCCTGGTTTCCCAATCCCTCTCGATATATTTGAACAACTTCCTATTCAATGCTGACTGTTTTGTCCTCCCCCCCCCCCCCCCCCCCAAAAAAAAAAATTCAAATTAATAAGGCTTGTGGAAAGTTTTGGAATTCATAGAATGATTCATATTTCAAATTATTACGAAGATGAGAAAGAAATAGCCATAAAAATTAAGTTACCCTGCTTTAGAGAAAGAAGGTTAAGTTTTCAGTAGTGCTAATACAAAATTTAAAAAAAAATTATTTACTTCTGCTTTTTATTTACAAAATAGTGTAATAATACGCTTTTGCCAGAGTAAGATGATAAAACACATTGTATTTGTTCACAAAGGTTTCATTAATAATAATAGAATAATAATAACTTACACAATAATTATTAGTGCCCAGAACAGAACAAAGAGGTTACAAGGTTAGAGATGTGAAAAAAACTGGCTTTTTTTCCTTTTATTTTTTCTCCCCAAGCACTTTTTTTAGCTTACTGAAAGATCTAGATCATTAAAGTAATTACTTGTTTATTGAAACTAAATCTTATCTGAGAGTAAGGAATGCCTTATGCATAATTTATTTAAACCTTGACAGCGTTTAAGAAGTAATTATGCATGCCTATTCCAAATAATACCAAATATAACTAGCATGAAAGGTGCAGCTGCACTGTGCTTTAAAATTTGTGGACACTTTAATATTTCTGAAATAAACAGGGGGATAAAAAATGAAAATGTACTCTAGCTGGCCTGAAACAAAATCTTTTTGCTATATTAATAAGATTTAAAGAATGTAGATCTGTTGTTATAATGTATTTACAAAAAAAAAACCAAACACAAAGACAAAAACAAAAAACTTACCATGGTATTCTGTAACAAATTAGTTGTTCCTTTTTTTTATATTTAAATTACAAACTTTTTTTAAAATACACAGTATTTATTAATATACTTGCATGCATAAATAGACTTGAAAGTAACTAAGTTTGTATGAATCCATGTGAGCTAGTTTGAGCTAAAATGATACTGTTTAAATATATTTTATAGTGTATTGCTAAATTATATAGTGAAGTCCACTTACTTATGTTTAAATACATAAAGAGTTGTGCAAAAATAATTCATAATATATTCATAATTCATATAGTCAAAATAATTGTGGGCGAGTCAGGGCATCTAAATGAGAGCAGAAACTGTAAGACAAGATGGACTGAAAAACAAAGCCAAACAGAGAAACAGAAAAGGACATTTGGAATCAAAAGAGTTCAGAGAGACACCAGTTATGCAGAAAGTAAGCCCAAGGGAGGTAGAAAGTGTCCCAGGTTTCTTAATCTGTCTTTATTAAAAATCAACAAAACCTTAATTCTGCTGAGTTTTGTATAGGGATGGAAAAGCTAACTGGGCAGCTGCTAGATCTCCTGGATATCTACTGATTTCAGATGTCAGAAGGACCTTGGATATATTTTTTTTTTTTTGTGCTTTGGTAGTCATTTTGATGACTTGTGAGTCTGACTGATGTCTCTTGGAAGCGTGCTTAGCTCAGTACTGGCCGAAGGTGAAGAGGTTTTAAAGTAACACAGAGCACTGCTGAAGAAGGGACAGTGGCAGAGCAGAAATCAAGAATAGGAAAGCAGAGCATAACTGTCCCTGGGTTAGCCTAACCTTAATTAAAATAATCAAACAGAGAGCTTGATTATTGGGATTACACACTACCAAGCCTCATGAGGAAATTAGTTACGAATTCTGGAGCCCTAAGAACTGGAGTCTGAGTTTCTGCTGTGAATAGTTCACACAAAGCAGTGTGGGGGGTAAAACGAAAGCATAAGCAAAAGAATTTTTCTTCATCTTAACAGTGCTTATAGAAAGATACTGGATTCGTTTCTTCTACTAAACCTGAAAATGCTATTTTCTGTTTGGTTGGTTGTTGTTTTGTGGTTGTTTTTTTTTAAGGAGACTGAAGGGGTGTTGCCAACCTCTCTGTTTTCTTTAGTGCCTTTTCTCAGGTCCTCGTTTGCTGATCTGTTTTCCAAGGTTACCACACTCTCTTTTGTAGGGAATCTACTTCATGCCTTTGTCTGGTGTCATACTATGAAAACTAAGAGAAAGTAGCAACTAATCCTACCTTGTGCCATTTGTGCTCCTTGTCACATGGAAGAAAAGCAGTCACAGTGTCTGAGCAGTCCACAATCCACACCAAGACTGCATCTAACCTGGCAATCTCCTGAGTTCTTCATTAACCTTCCCTATGGGAACATCTTTGTTCTTGTTTTTTCCTGCTTCCTATTTGGGGTTAAGTAGCATCAAATACTATCCCATCCACCTATTTACATCCAGATGGGAAGAAACTCTTTCATACTAGAAAAATGTGACCTTTTGCCAGATGTATTTCTAAATGGAACACTATTGCTGCTCTTTTCCAGTGGTTTTAATATAAAATCACTTCTATTTAACCCTGGTGTTTCAAGGAGTTTTAAGTACATGGTCTCAAAGAAACCTAGGAATTTAAAGCAAGTGTTCTGCTTGATAAGCACCTTTCATCTCAACTGCAAGATCTTTTTTTTTAAAGTGAGTTGAAAAACAAACTGTTAAAAACTGAATTTTCCAATCTATCAGAGATAATGGTGGAAAAAAGGCCTACTGGCATGTGAGAGTATCACCTTCTTGAGGTGCCCAAAGCAGCTTGCATAAGGCTTAGTCATTTGTATGTGGCGTTGTCTTCTCTTCATGGTGATGAAAACCTTGCACTCTGGCCCACATCGGCGCCTGATTGTACAGAGTGCCTCATGTAAGGGAGGTGCAATCAGAGAGCTGAAGCAGTTTATTGGTGCCTCCCTTTACTTCCTTTAGAGCTGTATCCAATTGCTATCATCAAGGGTAGCCACATATTTAAACAAAAATAGAACAAGTGATTTCTAGTGATTTCTCATGGAGACATGGTATGTTTTTTGCTGTTTGACATGGCTGCTTGGATGTAAAGATCCCAACTGGAATTAAGTCAGAAAAACTACAAATATATTGCTAGGTCAGTCTGGTTTTAAGCATGGAAAAGCACTCCATCATAGTAACAAGTGTTTTGGTTTGTTTGGTTTTCCCTCTTGAAGCAGCTGAGCACTGTTCTAGTTTCCTACATATTTTTATCCTGTGCCTTCTCTTCCCTGTGACCTTCATTTCCCCTGAGACATCCATTCCCATACTGTGCTCTCTGCTCACCTCTCGCCCTAATGCTATATCAGAAGAGAGGTGGGTATCACTGCCCATGTCATTCTTGAATTACCAACTGGCAAGTACAACAAAAAAAAATAGAATTAATAGTTTCTGAGTTAAGACCACGTTTGGATCCCTCTACTTAAATGTGTCACTTATTAAACCTGCATTCTTACAAAAGTATTCAAGTGTAGTGCTAAAACCTCTCACTCTCCGCCAAGTGTGGTCAGCAGTGATAAGTTTGTTCTGAATTTGTTGGGAGGCACTAAGAGGAGGGCAGGGAAATGAAGAAAAAGAGGGATTTGCCCTGAAATATGTTTATCAGTGTGCAGTGTTGTTTCTGTGCACAGTAGAAGTCAGGATGCTGAACATACACACCTGGCTTGTAGCAAATGTCTCTGATCCTTTTCTGAGCAGGGTTGTTTTTTTTTTTTTTTTTTTTTTTGTTTCGTGTAACTGAACAGATGAAGAATAAATTTTGTGTAAAATCCTTTATACTTGCTCTAAGAGATCATTTAATGGTGCATCAAATGGCCAATAATTACAGTCACATGAGGTTCAAACGCTTGACCAGAGACAGACACTAAAAAGAAATAACACAAGTGGAACAGTGAGATCTTTTCCCCAGTAAGTTACCAAGGTAAATTTAGCTGCTCTTAATGCCCAAATGAGTTTTCCCATGAGCTATTTCTAACCTCTTACGTTATTACAACCTTCTCTAAAATACTGTTAGTGGAATTTTATGTAGCCCATTAAATTTATTAAATGATTGTTGTCTTATTTCCTATAACGAAAATGTCTTATTACAGGTAATAGCAGATCAAGACTAAATAATGATTTCTTTTGGCAAGTGGCAAAGTTATCTTTTCATGAATTGTAACATAGCTAGGGTTGTTAATTTGGCTTCCAGATCATGTCTCATATGTATAGAACTTAACTACTACACTTTGATAGTTTTGTAACATTTTTTTATGTGCAAAATAATACATGAAAAGGGAAAGAAATGCAAGTAATCAAGATGGGAGTTTCTAAAATAGAGGTTGCTTAAAATAAATGTTTTTTTTTTTTTAAAAATTAGTTTTTATTGAATGATGAAATTATAAAATAAATGAAGGTAGAACTGGAAGTTTTTCTGTTTGGTTGTTGGTTTCTTTTTTTTTTTTTTTTTTTCAATAGGAGATAAAAATTTTAAAGTATTTGCAGTGAGAATGATTTTTCTTGCTCAGTGGGTCACAAATGCCATATTCCTGGAATGTTTCACCAAGCCATAGAAAAGTCTTTGCCATCATGTTCTGAAATAGATGGAGTAAGACTGAAAAACTCTCAGCTATAATAAGAACTTGTATGCAAAGTAATTAGGTTTCATCTTACAGTCTCCGGAGAGTGCCTTCCCTTTAAATGGATGCAGAAAATATATGTATGGCTGAAATACAGTTCCAGTAGAAAAGTCACTCTCCTCATTATTTTGTGGAATGAAGGAGGTTAAATAGTTATTTTATGCAGTAAAAACACAATGACAGAAAAAGTGAAAACTGCTGGAGTACAAGTACACCCAGAGTCTATAAACCACTGCTCTTCCTCTTAAAAAGAAAGTCTCAACAGTGTCTGTGGTTTAGCTGTCTTCTTCTAAAGTACTAAAACACATGCCAATAAAATAAATCCACCTGGCTTTTAAATATATATATGCATCTATGTTTATGCGTAAGTATATAGAAATACACTCTTTGTCCCTTATATATAGTCCTAATTTCCTAGAAATAAGTTTTCAACTACACCCAAATGGCTTAGAAACGTGGGGCTTTTATTGATGCAAGAAAAAATAGCAACAGTTACATCAGGACGTATTTGAAGTATAAGAGAAGCAAGGGTGCATATTCAGAAACCCAAGATACTTTGAGAAATGTTCGTTCTTAACTAGGGGGTGGATGATGCACCGTGGAGCACTCGCTGTGCTATGATTCTGTACCCGAGTTTCACTTTCTTAGATTAGTAGGAAAACTTCTATTAAGTACAGGTGGTTAGTATCATCACTTAATATCTACCCTTGACTGAATCAGTGTGTGTAACAACTTCTTGCAATAGGCATCAGTCTGCAAGCAATGAAACCCAAAATAATCTTGTGTGTCACTGCAGCATTTCTGAAAACCATTAGCCAACACTATGTTTAAATTACAGAAGAGTTGGATAAAACTGCTCTAAATGCAGTCAAATGATTTCAGAGATCTTGCTGAAAGTATCCCTCTGTTTCAAAAGTTGCAGCATTCAGTAGCTAGTATGAATTAGAAATAAGAATTCATCAAACACTAGAATTGCCAAGTCAAGCTTCTATAAAATCTGTTAAACATTAAAAAAAATATATATAAATATGTGGTAATTAAGGGAAAAGTAGAAATTGAATTATTAGTATTAAAAAAAATGGACTATCCACAAAGAAGATAGTCATTAGAGAAAACAAACTGATCAAGAGTGACTGTGATGTCTGGGGCTTAAAGCAAACTACTTAAAAAGTGTAAATTTGAAAGAATTTTCTTGTTTTCCTACTGCAAAAACAGAACATGAGAAAAAGCTGACAAAACTAGGGGAAACCTGAAATCTTTAAAATATATTTTTGTGTATTTCCATGTTTGTACTTAGAAGTATGGACAAAAGATAGTTGTTAATGTGTTTGATGAGGTAAAAAAACAAAAAATAAAAATCATGTGAAAATACTTGTACCTCAGGAGAGTAGTGTAATGTCTCACAGACATTACATTGCCATTTGACTGGCTTTGAAGGTTAAAGCACCCTCTCTAAATCCCAATGCTTCTGTGAGTGCCCATTAATTATCAATTTTTCAGCAATTACTGTGGATTAGGTTATTTCATGCTGTGAGGTATCACTCATGTGTGACAGAACGCCCTGAAGTCAGCACAATGCTCTATTAGCTTGCTTTGCACCGTTTTTGGACAGTAACAGAGCATGCCTGGTTCAGTAGAGGCTGCGTGGTTGATGGCATGCAGCCATCTCATCTGGGACAGATATTTGTCAGATATTCTAACTAGGCTCAAACAAGCACATTAAAAGTTTAAGCTAAATGGTTTTGGGTTCTTTTTTTTTTCTAATTTGGACTGTTTAAGGTATCAGTGGGACACTCTGTACTGTCTTTCATATGTAGAAGCAAATTGTGTATGGTCTCTATCTACCAATAACACTCCTGTGGGGCTGAACATTTCTATCATATATCTTTAAAGTTTTCCCACCTCTAAAATACTTATGAATTTTAGGGTATATAGGTCTCACCTGAACCAGATTTCCCATATATACAATGTAGGAGATCACCATCTAAAGTCCACTGGTTCTGTTCACTAGAGGAAGCCAATAAATTTTAAGTTAATTATTTAATTGATAGTCTATGTGGTTCTACTTCCCCTATTTTAAGTTCTGCTGCAGCTTTTATTGTAGTTACATTTAATTGCTGTCTTTGTACTTGATTCTTGTTTTAGGAATGACAAACAATATTGCTGTATGCCAGATGGTATTCAAACAGTTCATGAGGCGTGTTGGGATTATGAAAGTTGAAACAGTACATGCACATATAAAATTATCTCTGTGTACATTTTTAATGAGAGTATTAAACAGTCATCTGGGTGGAGTAGACATGTCTCCTCTTACCATGGCATTCAAAATGATCAGATGACACAAAGAGCTAAAAAATGAACTTTTTTCCCCTCAATCTGAGGACTCTGCTTGGAACAGAAGGAAATCAAACACTATCTTCTAGTTAAACTGTACACTTTCCATAAATTATTTAGCACTGGAGACATAACTTCAATCTATAAAACATGACTGAGAAAACAGCAGAGAATGGAAGAGACAGACAGTAGTTAGAGGAAAGTCAATCAGTTTGAAATAGACTGAGCAGTAGATTGCAATATTAGACAGTCTGTGACCTTTCAATATCTTTTGCTTGTTATATCCTAAACACTTAAAAGGAATTGTCATCACTTTTTATGACATAAAGAATACTATACAGAAATTGATTAGGATTTTATGTTGGTTTAAAAATCTTTAAAATAAGCATGGAAATACTTTTTTTCATTAAGTTCAGAGTGCTACTTACTTGTGTGCTTTTTAGAGTTATTAAGTAATATTGCTAAATCACATGCCCATAAAAGCTGGAGAAGAGCAAAAGGTAATAATATAATGAGAATTAATTTTGATTACTTAAATTTTTGTTATATATCCTCAAGGCAAGGATGGAGTAGTATAATTTTCTTTTTTATTACTCTAGCAAAAATGAAAAAAGCTAAAGTTGAAAGTGTCATACTTAAAAAAGTAATTGTAAATTCTGATAGATGATACATCACGCAACAGTAAGTCTTGAGCAGTGTAATAGAATAGTTTAGGAGTCTCTTTTTCACTAGTCAAAGGTCATAGTATATCAATAGAGTACCAGTTTGATTTCATATTTATAAAAAATTACAAGACATATATTGATTTGATGACTTTCACAAAATATATTTTCAGTGTATAAAGGAGTGGAACAGAGAAAACCATAAATCTGACCTAAAGATGTATACATTTGGATATGACTATAGCAGATTAATAATGAGATATAAGTAATATATATAAAGGTAGTGATTAGTTCATTGATAACAAGCATAATTTAATATGATAGACCAGTTCTTCTTAGTCAAAATTTGTCTTCAAAAATCCATCCCCTGCAGTAACTACATCAGAAGACTTAGTTGGAAAATAAGTGACCTAGACAAATCAAAAGACTGTTGCATTTTTTTTAGTTAGTCTTTCCAGTCAGTGAGGGCAAATATCACAGAGCATTTCAGGATGCCTTTTGCCTTTGCCTGAATTCTTCCTGATACTAAAATAGAAACAAACTGATATTACTTGTGGTTGTTGTTTCATTTCCTATTGTGTATCTATGGAGAAAGAAAAAAAAAATAACAGAAACTCTAGTATCAACAAAATATTAATGATACACACAGGGTCCCTCCATTTTACTAACCATAAAAATGTAGGTATGAAATATGTGTGGGATTGTACATTTCAGGAGCACTAGGAAAAAATGGATAGAGTGAGTGACAAAAGATGCATGCAGTTTATGACATAGAACTCTTGATAAAGTATAATTAAACTTTTTGCTTCTGTACTTTATATGGTTGAATAAAAATGGTAAAAAATAACTATAAAAATGAAGTTATAGAAAATTCCATTAAAGTAAAACTTAGAATCATCTGTCAAGGATTTAAACACTATTTTAAAATGTTATTTCCTTTTAGTCAAGCTTTCAATACAGTATTCAGGCAACCATAAAACATCTGCTCTTCAAAAACAAAGCAGCAAGGAATTCCCCATTATTTTTATCCTTTTTTTCCCCCTAAATAGTAGGATTTTTTTTATTTTTTATGAATTTTGGTACATATATGTGGATGTACAACCACTGTGACTGTGTGCTATGCAGGGGGACACGGATGTAAGTAGGAAACATGGCCTCCTATTACAGAAATATCAAATCTTCCTTATGTCCAGAAGTTTATTTTAGTCAAGAGATTTAGACAATGTTATAGGAAAGAAGTAAGTATTATTCCTTAACCCAATGTACTGAAACATGTTAAAATTACTTCATACCATACTGCCTGGAGAGGTTTTGAAACTTGTTCAAGTGTTAAACCTCTCCTTGAAAAGAAGCTTAAATAGCTAAGGAGAAGAGGGTATTTATTTTTTCCCTTTTGTAAAATTGCTCTTGCCCACTCACATTTTGAAGCACCTTGTAATTCTTAGTGCAGTCTGGAACTTGGGAACTGGAAATACACCTGGGAAACTGAAAATCCAAGGGCTATTTATTATTCTGGTTTTGTAAGAAAAAAATTCTGTCTCTGTCAAGAATTTGTCTGCTGCATGTAAAGTATCAATTACATTTAATAATATCTTTTCTATTTAAAGAACCAGATCTATCAGAAGAAGCAAAATTTTGAGTAGGAAAATAATGCAAAATATAAGAGCATAAGAATATCAAATTCTATAGCATTCTATATTATAGTCTAAGGCATATAAAAATTTAAATTTTGTGTGTTCTGTGTAGGAAATACTTCTACACAAGTGAAGTGCTTTTCCTATTGCTCTTTCCTTTAATTGAATATGTTCATTCTTACCCATAGCAATGCAGCTTCCTTGCACATTCATTAAGGGATTTCTTTCTGCTCATACCTATTTATTCCCACTGATATTACAGTTTTCTTATCCACAGTATTTTTCCTTGTCTGACAGCTTTCCTGCCTACTGTTGGTGGCTTTTTGTTCTTCCTTACCTGCAGATGTCATCCCAGTGCCTACAACTTTTTTGTTAATAATTCTCTGAGACATCTCCTTTTACCTTCCTTTGCCTTCAGCCATTCACATTACCTTCAGCAGCAGTCTCTCTTCTTTTCCCAGTAATTGTTCACTCTGCATTTTCCTCAAGAGCCCTTTCTTTAAGGGCTATAGACATCCATTCTCAGTTTCATGTTGAGCTGTTAGGGGTGTGAAGAAAATGATCCTCTGGGAACAGAATATGTCTAGGCTGGTCCTGAGCTCTAGTGATTAGTGTGTGTATATATATAAAAAGAGAGAGAGAGATATGAATGATTTTCTGTTAGAGATCTACTTTAGTCATCTGACCTGACACACAAAATGTTCACTCTAATCCACCTGTGATATGACTAATGGGATCACTCTCCATATTTGCTGATGTAGAAACCCTGGATTTCACTTTGAATCCTCTTTCTGGTTTCCTATATTTGGGTTAAATATCTTGGGTTTTTTGTGGAGTTTTGCCTTTTCTTATTTATGCACCCTTCTGCTCTATTTCATGCTGCACTCTGCAAAGCCTGCCTAGGATTTTCAGAGATAGAGAAATCCACCTAGAGTGGTCCTCTTATCATTGGGCAACTTGTAACAAATAATAGTGAAAGCATCCTTCCAAATTATTACTTCTGTCTGCTTAGGTCAACAGCAGCTCATCCTTGGTCCAAACTAAGTGGGGTTTTTTTTGGTTTTTTTTTTTTTTTTTTTTTGTGAACAAAGCTCTTTCGTGAGCAAATATCCATTAAAAAAAAAAATTTCTGCTACCAATAATAATCATTTTTCATTGACGCATACATGGATATTTTGAATATGAGGAATTCTTACAAAGTAGAGTGGGAAACCTGTTCTGTTTTTATGCATATGCACTACCTCGAGGACCTCAGGTGAAGTGCTCCTCACTGAAGCGAATTGCGCTGTAGTTTAAATTACTTTGAAGAAAATATAATTTTCATGGATTTAGACAAGAAGAATTGTATATATTGTTTAAATTAATTCATGCTAATCACAAGAAAATGTATAGTTTTGACTTCTAGTCTATCAGGCATTATAATCCAAGAAAAAGCAAGTCATTTTCAGGCACCAGATTTGCAGTGTTTGTCTCACTTTGAGAATAGAGACCACTTTTGGGAAGCAGTTTCTAGTGCATCAAACTGCTGAAGTAGGTGTTTGCACATGAATTAAACATCAAGCAATCTGATATTTGACAGCTGTTCTGTTTAATTTTCTGTATCTGTGATCGAAGCTACAGCTAGCAGTCTGACAGAAATAAATTTCCCAGCTTGTTGAGGCTTTCTGACACAATCTGGTCATAAAACTTGTTGAAACTCATCAAAATGATATTATATATTATTTTAAAATTTATTTATCAGTTTAAAAAATCCCAAACAAAACAGAACAAAAACCCAATTGCATGAGCATAGGAAAGGGATAGATAGTAATATCTGGTCATGTGACATTTTTTGTAACAGCTACAATTGTGTAAGAGCTTAGACAAATGATGGCTCTGCCTCTCTGAGTTTGACTTCCTAGCCTTGCTAACTGAAGTTTGTCATAAATTTCCCCTCTGAAGAGGTCAGAAACTTCTTCCCAACTTCTATCTTAATTATAGTAGTGGGTATTTGATAAAGACTGCAATTTTTATCACATCTTTTTCCTTTTTTGCTAGCTTTTACTTTGTTCAATGATTTTAGAAACAATAGTAATAAGGCATTTTCTTTTTTGCTTTGTGTCATTTGTACTAAATACATCTGTAGTTCTCTGGTAAGACAGTTTCTGTTTCTCTGCTACTTCTGAGTGTATTTTCCATATACCTTTTCCATGTTTAAGGCTATAAAGAGGAATTGCCTATACAATGAACAGGGAAAATTTCCACTGCCTCATAAAATAGCATTAATATTTACTTGTTTCTGCCGGAAAAAAAAAAATAATTTGAAATATATGAACTTGAGATATATGAAGACCAGGTTTATCCTTCCTATTGCAATATAGAAGGACTCAACATTATGTGCCTGTACTGCATAGAATAGAATAAAAACAATTAAAGCATGGCCATGATTAATCACATGAAAGATCCTTCTATTGTGTCTCCCACATTGTTCTTAAGGAAATGCCTGGGGAAAAATAAAATTAGAGGGAATATGTATAAAGCTTCCACGTAAAACACTTCTATCTTCAAATTAGTTTCAGCTGAAAGACTTCTTTATTCCCATGTATTTAGCAACCCTCAGTGGATGCTTTCTTATTGCTTTTGCAGTTTCCAATCTTAGACGCACACAGAGGCCCATAGTGCCTATCATCGTGGTAATAAATATAATGATTTACTGCTCCTTTTCTGAACTCCTTCTCTTTGAATGTGTTAAACATACCTGCATTTGATGCCCAATATACCTTTAGACAAAAAGTGTGAGAAGTTGATCCCTCTTACATTTTCTCCACATTCCTTGCGATTTTGTAGAGCCTCTTTATATTCCAAGAAAGTAATTTATATTCCAGATCAAATACTTACAGATTATTCAGTTGTTCTTCATACAAAAGTTTCAGTTCCTTTTTCATATCCTTTTTGAGATGAAGGTCTGGATCTCCATGTTATGTTCAAACTGTAGATGAACTCTTGTTTATAGTGGCATAACTATTTTCTCTGTAGTCCTGTACTAGCATTTGGTTTACTTTTTAATTGCTACTGAGCAGTGAAATCACTGTTTCATGGAACTATCCATTATAGTCTTAAGGTCTCTCTTCTGAATAGTAATGGTTAGCTCAGAGCTCATCATTTTTATGTGAAATTAGGATATTCTTTTCCTCATGTGGCACTTTACATTTATCTACACTTAATTTCAGTCATTTGGGTTCGTAAAACATATTCTACTGCAGTTCTTCACAGCACTCTCATCCTTACAGTTCACTCTAAATAATTTAGTACCATCACCAAACTTTCTTGTCGCTCTGCTCACCTTCTTTCCCACACAGCTTATGAGTGTGCTGAACATTGCAGGTATCAGAGCCACTCCACTGCAGATTCCCGCGGTTAGAATTCAACATTGTTTAATACTTCTCTTTTAACCATTTAAGGGCCTTCCATGCATTATAAGACTTCATCACCTGAAAGGCCTTTGGTGAGGAATGTTTTCCACAGCCTTAAGGAAAGCTTAATAGATAACATTAACGAGACCCTCTTTATCCATGTGCATATTTGCTCTTTCTATGGACTTCAGTGGGTTGGTAAGACAGGAATATTTTGTAAAAGTCAATCATATTTCTCTCAAGTAGATCATAGTTATTTGGTTATCCGGAGTGTTTTCCTAATTCTAGTTTTTAACACTTTGTATAACATAGATGGCACCATACTGATCTGTTTTTGTTCCTTACTCTCTGAAGGATGTTTTTTTTTTAAAGTTGACACCCTTCTATGGTGAGGTGCCAAAGCAGTTTCAGGTGAGAATTTATATTCACCATTGTTAATAATTCAGTTGTTTCATCCCTGAGTTGCTTTAGAACCCCTGGCTGCATATTGTCTGGCCTTTGTGGTTTGTTACTTTTCATTCTGACTATTTGTTCCAAAACTGCTTCAAACTGAATCTTTGACAAAACCTGTTAGAAAGAAGAAATTCTCGAAGGAGATCACCCCAGTTTCATCCAGAGAATGCAAATAATGCATTTTACTTTTCTGCCATAGTTTTATATTCTGTTTATTTATCTGTTAGTGTTTCAAAGTGACCGGAAGTCTATGTTCTTTTGACATGTTTGAAGAAAGATTTATTACTCATTTTTGTTTTGGTATCCAATAATAGATCCATACAGTTCACTTATTACCTACTTTTGCCCAAAATAGTAGAAGAAATTGTCATTTGGTTCCTAGGTGGGGTTCTTTGTCTTTGCACTATCAGTTGTTTCTTAAGCTTTAGTGCATTTCTCATTTTTGATAGCTTTTCCTTGACCTTGACAGAAATTTCAGATTGATGTCACCTGTGCATTCATTAGCACATGCCTTACTTTCTCTGTCCAAGCCATAGAATGAAATAATACAAATCCCAGGAATGATTCTTGAGGAACTCAACCAAAGAATTCTCTCTGTTAACTTGTCTTATTCCCTTGGCTCTTTTTCCAAGCTTACACTATTTGCCATCTTCTGTATCTCAATTTCTAATTTCCCAAGAGTGATTAACAAGCAGTACATTGGAATTTGCCTATATTCTATCTCTGTTACTTAAAAGCAACAGAAAAAACAAACAAACAAACAAACAAAAAAACCCAACAAATAAACCTTTCCTGTGCATGAGATATCAGATGGGTCAGTTTAGCTCTGCTATTGATGGATTTCATAGTTTCCCAGAGATTCATACATCTTTCATTGCTATTTTCTTCCAAATATATTTTGTGTTCAAAGTATCTTTTTAGTCAGATATTTTGTCTTTCTCGAACTTAACAAATATGTAGCTTGTTATCAAATCTTTGTCATTCCCGATGTCTTTGTTCCTCTCTCTCTATTGCCCAAATTTGAAAGATTCATAAATCCTGGCAAAAGGATTTACCATTTTATGCATTATTTTCTCCAGTCTGCTTTGAATTAATATAATCTTGTCATCTTAGTCATGTCAGACCTTGTGTCTACGGGTTTTGTTTCTGATGTGATCAATTTCATTCTGAAACATTCTTTTTTATTAGTTATTTTGTTTTTGCAGTCTACAACCAGGGACACAGGATTGTACCGATTTTCACTAACAGAAGAACTTTACATTAATGTAGCAACATATCTATTTAGAAAAACATGTATTAATTGTTTTTAAACGTTCATTCAAAAATTATTAATTTTTATTTTTCATTTGTAAAAGTCAACTCTAATAATTATAGTAAAAGTTTTTTTTGAAGATATACTACTTCTTCACTATACAAACTTAATGAAATTCTGGACAGAACTCTGTAAGGCTCTGCTGATAGAAAGCATTACTCTGCAATCTGGGAGTTTCTTATCCTATTGAGCAGGCAGTACTTAAAGTTTCTGCTGTTCCTGAAATATGAAATCAACTTGGAATAAACTAGACTTATTCGGACCCAGCAAATACTCAATGCAACCACTCATTTCCAAATTTCTGTTATTCCCAGGCTTTTGTCAGCAGAAGCTGACAGAAATGTGCATGTATTTGCTGGCTGTATAATTGAAAATTAATTTTTTTTTTTTGCTCTTCTTTCTTCTTCCCTATTCCACTATGTTCTTTTCCATGTTTTAAGCTTTTGAGAGCTCAATACTATTATCACAGCTCTTAGTGTTGGACTCTTTCTACAAAACTTTGTTCATTTATTACTTTTATGGCCTTTACAATGTATCAGTACACTTACAGTCTGCGAAGACATATTTACTTTAAATTCATTATTTAGGTAAATTATAGGTAGTATAGAAGTCTTGTAGGTGTCTGAATTGATAATCTTTCCCCTTAATAGAAATGCAATGCCTCTCTTGGGCCTCGAAAGGGTCAGGTCACTCACTCAAATATTACAAATACTGTGTCAAGATGTATCTGCCAAAGGCAAGCTTCAGCTCCACACATTTTTCCAGCATAGCCCTAAAGGCTTAATGCTGCTTTCAGGAGTACAGCATTGTACAGCTGTCATTAGAACCAACTTCTTATATATTGTCATCATTTACTGCTACAGTTCTTTTTCCCTTAACGAAAGAAATATATGAGTAGTCAGCCCTCAGCATTCTAACTTACAGAGGATGTGCAAAGAAAGCAGAGCTGACTTACCAATTGACCTGTTGGGGCAAAAGATAAGGTATTCAGTATTCTTGCTGAGAAAAGTTCTAAAATCCTTCCTCTTAGGAGGACCTCTCATGAGCAAGCAAATCACCTCCCTGAACACAGGCAGTGACTTAGATGTCTAGGTATTCAGCTGAGACACACTGGGGTTATTTGGAAGCAGAGGTAAAAACCTGAGCTACAGTTGTGAAATATAAATGAACATTTAGAAACTTTTTCTTTATAGTCTTACACTGGTGCCTCATTTAGATATATTTTATTTTAAAAGTGTCTATTACCCTTTATGAAAGAGCAATGTAAAGTTGTGCTGTTTTTAAAGAAGGTTTTGTTAGCTATGGATTAAAGGAGTGATAATGATAGTCTGTATGCAGTGGTCTTGGATTTTGTAAATATAGAACTCT
>CM019215.1:101913598-101967265 GCA_009741485.1 Malurus cyaneus samueli
CCCACACAAACAATCTCATTCTGTATTTGCATTAATTTTGGGTGTGCATTTTTTAATTTTTCTGTTTACAGTACCACTCCATAGATCCAGGTTAACACTTATGGGACTTTCTGTTAGATTTTGGAATCATAGTTTGATGGCAAAGTGATTTGAGCCAATTATTTAACTCAATTATTAAGTCTAAATATAGTGATGAATTTGCTGGCCCAGACAAATGACTCCAGCTTAACTGCAATATAATAGGATTTTGGTGCTTTTTGTTCCCAAGCCATTAGTCTTCTGTCATAACTGAGCCCAAAAGCAAATACACTGATCAGTATAACTGAATATATATGAATTTGCATATGGACCTTCTGCTCTGTATGTCTCTATAGCATAGAACACCTGGAATCCATCTATTTGTGCATGTAACTGTTCCCAGAACAGGCAGAATTTTTATCTAAGCTTCTTCATTGAACTACGTTTCTATTTCTAGAAGAGAGGCAGAGAATCCTAGGGCAGGATTAATCTCATATATGTTAATCTCATATATTAATCTCATATATCATACGATATATGTGTTCTAGGCACCTATTGTGAAAATCTGTTTCCTGAATTTAGGTACCCAACACCAGCTGAGACACCTCAGGCGTGCTGCCTGGCCACAAGCTGCTGGCTAGGATCAGACCTCCTGCATCACATTGGATGAGCTGATAGGGATGTCTTGGTAGACTAGCATGTCTGTCACTTCCATTCACCACCTAAATTAAGCTCTTGAATCATAGAATTATAGACATAGACACATAGATTAGTTAAGGGGTTGAAATGATCATCTGGTTCCAATACCCCCTGCCAGGTGCAGGGACATCTCCCACTAGACTGAGTTATTCAAGGCCTTATCCAGCCTGGCATTGAACAGTGCCACGGTTGGGACATCCACAAGCTCCCTGGGCAACCTGTCCCAGTATCTAACCACACTCACATTAAAAAAATTCTACTTAATAGCTAACCTAAATTTCCCGTTTTCAGTCTGTACCCATTACTCTTTGTCCTATCACTCCAGATCCTGAAAGAGAGCATCTGTCCAGTTTTCCTGTAGGATCCTGCAGATACTGGAAGGTTGCTAGGAGTCTTCATGGAACCTTCTCCAGGCTGAACAGCCTGTGTTCACAGGGGAGGTGCTCCAGTTCTTTTATTGACTTTGTGGACTTGCTCCAGTAGCTCCTCCAGTTCGAGACACCAGAAGTGTGCACAGCACTCTGGGTGGGAACTCTCATGAGCAGAGTAGAGGGGCAGAATCAGCTCCTTTGACCTGCTGGCCACTCTCCTTGTGATGCAGCCCAGTATTTGATTGGCTTTCTGGGCTGTGAGCACACACTGCTGGCTCACATCAAGCTTTTCATCACTTGCCATCCTCAGGTCTTTCTCCTCATGGTTGCTTTCAATTATTTCTCTGCCCAACCCATTGGTGTGTCTGGGATTGTTATGACCCAGGGGTAGGATCTTGCACTTTGCTTTGTTGAAGAGTTTTGTATCAACCCATTGCTCAAGCCTGTCAAAGTCTCTCTGGATTGCATTATCCCTTCTCTCCCAGCATGTCAACAGCACCACCACAGAGCTTGGTGTCATCAGCAAACTTTCTGAGGGTGCACTTGATCCCACCGATCATGTCACCACCAAAAATGCCGGATAGCATTGGGCTCCTGTACTGACCCCTGGGGACACGACTCATCACTGGTCTTGACATGGACTGTTTGTGTGAGATCCTCCAGCCAGTTCTTTATCCACCAGGAGGTCCATCCATCAAATTCATGTCTCTCACTTGGAAACAAGGATGTTGTGCAGGACAATATCAAACACTTGGCAAAAGTCCAGATATACAATGCCACTTACTCTGTTCCATTCACCAATGCTATAGCCCTGTCACAGAGGTCACCAAATTTGTCAGGCATGATTTCCCTTTTGTAAAGCCATTTTGGTTGTTACCAATCATGTGTTTCTTTTCCTTGTGCCTTAGCATGGTTTCCAGGAGAATCTGCTCTGTGACCTTGCCTGGTACAGGGGTGAGACTGACTGATCTGTACCTGAACTTGGGATCCTCCCATACGGCATAATCCAACAGTCACCTCAAGAATGACTTCAGTCACCAATGATGCTGCTGCTGTCGCCTCTTCGACTAACTCTTGAAAATTTAACTCCAACTTAAGAGAAACGTCTCTTTTCAAGATGGCACTTAACATTTTAGCCTTTTAACCTAATTCTACATAAGTGTGTGCATGATGTGAAGTATGTGATTATGATGTGCTTGATGCTCTGCAGTGAATCCTTACTTCTGTGTCTTATTTCTTCTATTTTCACTTTCTGTCTTTAAGATAAACCTCTGGTTGTTGATGTAGAGGCAGTGCCCCCTCCCTTGCAAAGATGCAATGCTCTGTGCTGTACTTACCAGCGTCCCTTTTCAGCATTGCAAGCTGCAGCATCCCATCTTCAGGGGCTGGGTTCTGCTGTCTCCTGTTTTACTCAGCCCAGACTTGTGAGGGAAGAATACACCACTCTTTCTGCTCTGGCAGACCCAGACGTAATGGATTAACCCTATTGCTATAAACAGGATGGGTTGATTGTCCGGCTCCAGCCCAGGAGGATATTTGAACTCTTCTGTGAGATGCTGTCTACTCCTCCTTCTCAAACTTAATGCTGTTTGTCTTTCCAGTGTGGCTGAAAACACAAATCATGCCAGGACTGTGCCCAGCTACTGGAGAAAGAGGGTACTTGCCTTCAGCCCCCCTCTGGCTTTTGCATTAGCAGTTATTTCCTATGTGCTGTCATGATAGGGAGCAGAAGAAAGGTTTTCTCAAGTGTTGTAATTCCAATAATAACATACTTGAGATATACAACGCAAAGCTGTTTAGAAGCCCAGCACAGTCATCTCTTGCTCGAGATAGATAGTTTGCAAAAAATAAATTCAGCAGCATCTCTAAACATGTTCTTTAATTTTTCACTCTCTACGTCTCTTAGGGATGGAGGATGTTAATCATTTTGCATACATCAATGCAAATGCAATTCAGCTTAGTACTGACATGCAGTCTAATTGGCTTTAAAATGGAATTTTGTTTTTTGAGTGCTAATTTTCAGGTAATGACTTTCTAATTGATTTTCTTTTTATGAAGGACCATTGATTCACTCCCTTCAATGAAATTCAGTTGGCTTTCCAAGAGAATTTATGAAAAGCTGCTGAAAACAAGGATCTGTCACTGCTGTTTTCTTCCTACCTTGCTTTGCTCTTCATTCTGTTTTTATTTTTTTTTATTTTTCCACAAGCAAGCCTGTCTTAACAAGTCTAAACAATTATATTTTGTGTATATATGAGTGTGAAATGGTCCATTGAAAAAATACCTAATATCTTTATTCAAAGATGAATTTTTGTTACATTCTTCCTAAAAAATAAATAACCGTGGCCTCTGATGTATTAATACCACAGCTACTTAATATTTATATCAGTCATTCTAAGTAATTAGTTTGGATCACACAGACCTTATCTGAACAAAAAAAAAGATTGACAATTTTTAAATGGAAGCCTGAGCTACTGTGTTACCATGTTGTTTATATCACTAAGTCACTTATTGCTTATATCACTAAGATGATTTGTATGAAGCACATTGGAGAGTGCCTGAAAGTTTTCTGTTACTGTACAATATAGCAATCCCAGCTGGATTATAATGCATAACATGAGTGATAATTGGAAACCTTTTGGTGATCCCGTTTTGAACCTTGGTATTTAAGACAGTGACACGACAGTAGAATGAATTCCACAAAAAAATGAATGGAAAACCGTGCTGTTATTTTAGTCTGATTTTACACATCCATTGTGGCAAGGGAGGAAGGAATCTAGTGGCTTTAAAAGAAAGCCTGAGAAGGTTTTACAAGCCAGATCACGTTGTCATTTTACAAGCTGTTCCAGACACATTACTGATTTTGCTTAATGATCTGATTGTTTTATTGTTATAGAGGCATAGATAGTGTTTTCTAATCCCAGTGTGTCAGGTTCTTTAAAAGGAGAAGATATCCATGATAGTGAGCTATTCTTGGATATAGAACAAATGTGACAATGAGCAAACCAAGTAGAAATAATATGTACTTTTAACACTGAATATAAGCATGGAAGAGCTTCTGCAGGGGTGTGATAAATTTGATTTTCAATCACTTTCAATTTTGAAATCAAGACAGGATAACTTTATGAATGGTGCACTATAGCCCACACTGAGAACTTGTTAACTGAACTAGTGCATGGGAGTTGGCACTGTGTCGACTGAACTCCAGAAAGGATTATCTTAATGCTCCCTTCTGGCTACCAATGAATCTCTGTAATTTGATTTTTTATTTTATTATTTTTGTTATTATTTAAGTGAGCAGGGATGTGAAAAACAGTGAGTGGATTTGTTTGTTTTTTGGTTTTTTTTTTAAAGGATCAGTGCATAAATAATAGCTAATTAATTCTCAACAAACACTTCTGAGAGTATTATCTCTGTTTTACAGACAGAATGAGTTTCACAGGCATTGGGATGTTAGTCTCAGTTCACACAGTAAGTAAGCAGCAAAGCACGAGTGCCAGGAATCATTCCTGGCTGCTGTGCTTCTGCTCTTACAAGTATTTACAGAGTTTTTATCAAATGTCTGTAGAGGCATTTCCTGCAGGTCCTTCCTGTGATCCTGTAGAGAAACAGAGGAACATTATGATGGTCTCTTTCATCTGAAGAGCTACAAATTTGTTCTGAGCACTTGCGAGAATGTTTTCCAAATACTCTCAAGCAGTAACTGAACAAGTCTACAAGTCAGGGAAAGGGAAAGATATAGATCCCAGTTCCTTTGTCTTTCCACTTCTCCTTCCTAAAAATATCCACAAAGGATATTTTTGGTTTCTCTGGTATTATTTTTAGAGAAAGGGATATATCAGAATGATAACACAGATAATTATGTCTTCACTCTACTAAAGCTAGGGACACTTTCCCTTACTGGAAAACATCAGTGTCAGTGTGATGCAGCTTTGGAAAAAAAAAAAAAAAAAAAAAAAAAAAAAAAAGAAACTGTAAGAAGATTCGCTGTGCATCTGCCAGCCTTTCCCTGATCAGTTGGAGCCTTTGCACAAGCATATTCTCCATGCTGCAGCAAATCCTTATCATAGGCAAGCAGAGTCATGTAAGACAAATATTATTACCTCAGTAACAAAGATCTTTGTACCTCAGAATTTCCACCTTCTCCTTCTTCATGAGTAGTAAAACACCTGGGGTTGTTAATAACACAAATGTTGCTCTTCTGACACCCAGCTCTTAATTCAGTGGCTGTGGAGGCTGTCAGCCCTGCTCAGTGATAGAAAAGACTGCAATGCAGTCATAGTAAACTCAAAATGTCACTGCCTCCTTGGCCAGGCAAGCATGCATCCTGGCTGCCAAAAATAAATAAACCAGAAATATCTGAGTCAGATAAAATTGCCAATGCTGTGTGAGGAAAAAAAATTACTTGCACACAACTAGTAATCAATTGAGTCTACATGTTCAAACCCTTAAGATTTATGACACAGTTAAAATTCAATTTAGAAAGTTTCTTTTGAAACAAAATTAGGTCATTACATCACTTTACTGCTTGTTTAAAGAATTGTAAGGGAAAGAAATGGATAGGTGATCAAAATTTTAGAGTCCTTCCCTCTTCCAATTATAATTTTCAAACTAGATTTACTTCTGGTGATTATTAAAAAAGATTTTTGATTTATGAGAGTCTTCCTATTTGTGATGCTAACAGCCATTTGAAGGCATTTCAACCAAAAGATGGCTACACAGTCACTTTTGGAGTAGTAGTTGTTGTGAACCTGAACAAAACAACTTCGTATAGAAATTATAGATGCATGTTATCTATGTCAAATGGAAAAGTATAACTTCTGAAAGCATACTGTTGCAAAAGAGGTAATGGGATTAAATCAAATTATATACCTTAAAATAAAAACAGGAGCTTCAGTATTTCTTATTCCATTATTGTCTCTTACATTAAGACATCTAACAGTTTACTAAATTCACAGAGATGTCCAATCAAAGATTATTTTTTATTATGAACTTCTGATATAGATAGCAGACACATTTGGCATGAAGAATGAGAATGGACTGGAGCAGAAACACAATAATTCTGCAGTTCTCCCAAAATTCTTTCAGTCATGCTCATCTTAGCAGAAAAATTAAAATAACTTTTTAGTCAGAAAGAGGTAACTTCTGACAATTCAGTTCTTTCTTTGCTCATTCCTTTGTGAAATACTCTTGCAGCTTTTTGGTATCATTTCAAAAAGTGAAGTGGTTAAAACTGTCCTTATTTCTCTGGAAAGATGAGCAGCTATTGAATGCAAGTCGAAGGACAAGCATGTTTGAAAATTGTCACATACTGTAACTATGCCTTTGGAGATTTCTTGGTAATATTCCTTTGATCAGTTTGAAAGGATTATTCTGGGGAGTCCTACTTCAGGTATTCGTCCTGAGACAGGAATTTTGTGTTTTCTTGCCTGAAGTTTTGCTCATGATTCTCTGCATTTGGAGCCCTTTTAGCTTATACTGCATTTTAGAAAGGATCTGCACATTTTCCATTGACATTTCTCATATTTATATTTTGGTTACTTTTTTTTCTGTTCATATCTTGGGTGAAAGACCAAAAGGTTCTAAACTTGTGGTCCTTTATCAGGAAGATCATGTCCAAAGGTCATGATTTTCAGAGTATGCACTCTGCCTAGGGTGAACAGGAGAAAAGGAAAAGAAAAAATATGATTACCCAGTTCCTGTATCATAGTTAACCTTGGTAACCACATGACCCTTTGGAATTCCTAATTTTAGCACGTGAAATATTTTGGTTAAGTTATTTTTATTTTCTTTCATTTTGACATATTTAGAGAGTACTGCAGTTACAGCCAGAAAATGAAACTTGTTAGTGTTAGATGGCAGTAGTGATAATTTTCATTTATTTTCCTTTTCTTTTCTTTTTTCTTTCCTTTCCTTTAGTCATTTTTTTTGCCAAATCTTGACTTGATATTATATGTGAACTTTGTTTCTTTCATAAAAATTGCAACCTGGAAGCATGTAAAAACAAAACAAAAAAGATACAAAATTATTTCAAATGCATACTTTTCATGTTTCTATAATTTTAAAGTAATTTGATAATGTTTTAAAATTATTTAAGGACAGGTGAAACATGTTTAAAGACAGTTTATTGGCTTTTCTTAATCCACTCTTACTTTCCATTATTGGGAAGCTTATCTGAATTTTGGAGAATACAAGCGCTATTTGCAATTAATTATAATCCCAGCATTAAACAGATACTGAAAGTATAAGAGGAAAAAACCTGATTATTTAATTTTAGTCTTCAAAGTTTGTTTACTTAATCTCAGTATCCAACACAGACTTTATACAAGAAGCAATAAATACAGAATAACCAGAGTTTCTTCCGCACAGATTGATTTACAATTGTGTTCTTGCAACTATTTCAGATGTGCCACGTTTTGTTTCACACTTATTCCTTGCATGCTAATTGCCTAGTCAGAATTGCAATGATCTGGAAAGCAGTCTCTGGACTCTTCTGTGAGTGAACCATAGGAATGAAAACTCTTCATAACTGAAAAAAAATGTTTATCTTAAATATTGACCATCCTGATTTACTCCTAACTCAAAAGGAAAGAGTATAAAACCAGCAAGTGTACTAATTTCTATTTGTAGTTACAAACTGAAGTCACAAATCCATATTTTGTATCATGGACCAAGACTGTGGTTTAGATTAGTATGTAACTAATTAAGAGCTAGAAAGCTTTATCTAGTTTCTATGTCCTTACTAAATATAGATAATTCTCAACAGTATTTAAAATAGGTTTTTCCTTTGTATGTTTTCCTGCAGGGAGTTTGGGTCTCCTAATGCAATGCACTAAGTCAGTGGGTGTGGAATGGCCCTGCTGAGTTTGTATTTTCCTCTCCTAAGTGCACCCTCTGGTACGAGCCTCAGCTGTTTGGGCTGCAGTAGTGTAAGGGGGCTGTGTAGAACAGCTACAAGAAGCTTTGAGACAAGACTAGTGCACAAGGAGCAAATACTGTTCTGAAAATTACTAAAAAGCTATTTTAAAAACATCAAAGTGTGAAAAAATTTCAAAGTGCATCAATATTAGAGAGGAAAAGAAAACAAGGAGTGCTCTGGGTTCCTTTACATTTGACCTTCTCAGGGTCAGAGCTCCTGCTGCTGCTGAGCTCTGTGGACCAGCAGTCAGTGACCACAGAGCTGCTGCTGCTCTTGTTTCAATAATGATTGCAATTGTGCTTTGGTATTTTGGAAACACATTCCTCCTGTCTCTCTTTCATTATACAGAAGATGCAGCAGAAGTAATTTTTTTTGTGTATTAGTGAATAAAATCACACAACTCCCGTAGAGAAAAGCAGGTTTTATTCTATCTGCACAACCATTTCATGCTGATTTTTCTATTCTTTTTCTTTTAACATGAATCAGTCAGTGGGCAACTTTTGGAACTTAGATGTTGTTCACATTCTGTATTTTGTAGAATACATTTATATTGTACCCAGGAAAATTTATATTTTACTGTGCAGTTATTGAAGCGTGGCCAGCTGTTAATTTAATTCCTATCTCCCACTTTACTTCACTGACCACAAAAGGTTCAGATTTCTAGTTTAGACACCCATATGAATACTTGACTGGGTGCTTAATAAGTATTGTTTTATTTTTACAGCCCTATAAGATAATTTTTACTCCATATTTTATGTGTGGAACTGAGACAGTGAAAGATTAAGTCAAAACCACCCAAACATTTTGTGTCTCCTGGAACTATACTCAGTGCCAAAGAAAATATTTTGCAACTTACTTGTCTAGCATCTCCTGAAACCCATCACAAAGAGAATCCAGCACCTGTGCTATAGGGCACACCCTGATACCTTCATGGAAGGTTCTCCATTCCCATCTGTCAATCCACAGGCTTGGATACAGTACATACTTCATTTTCTCATTCAGATAAAGGCACTATCTTAAAGATACCAGCCTTATTCATTATGAAACCCTAAATTGCCCTGTAAAATCTGTTTAGTTTGTTTATGAGTAATAGCAAGATAATGGTTACTCCCCAATGTATTAGGAAGCTTTTACTTAAAATGTAATCAGTCAGTCTTAACAACAAAGATGGAATAGTATTCAGTGGCTAGAAGGTTGTATCTTCTCAATTTAAATCAAAGTGTAAATACTGGATATTAAATCTTGGGAACAAATTGCCAAAGACTAAGAGAGACTTTCATTGGCAAATATTTTCAAATCAAGCTCATGTGCTTTTCCTCTTAAATTTAGATATGGTTAAAAATGAAAAAGAAAAAACAAAAAAAAACCCCAACCCACCCTAAAACCTAAAGGTATTTCAGCCTCATTTATTTAGCATATCAGGATGAATAATCAAAATTTTCTTTCTGGGAATTGTATGTGTCTCTGGGGAATAAGTAGGTGATTATATAAATGGATTAATATCATAATGATATTCAGGAACTCATTAAGACCCTGCAGGAAACTTTACTTCTACTAGCAGTGTTGACTTTAAAACCCTAATGATTTTTCAATATCTTTTGTGTATAGCTTAGGTTTAAAAAAATTTTAGTGTTCTTTTTTTATGGCAAGTGGAACAAAACCTATATGGTTCATCAAAGGGGTTGCAACTTCTTCTTCATTATGCAGGCCTCAAAATAATCAACTAATTTTGTTAATCTTTGATCTAGAAATTTTTCATGTTATGTTTGGTACCTGCACCAAAGGGGAAGAATATCTCTGCTGGTGAAATATTTCACACATCACTGGAATATTGTGTTCAGTTTCAGGATGCAGCGAAACGTGACACTGTTGGTGTGTTTGCTGTTATGCTTTCTGTGATGTCCCATAAAGTAAAATTTAACACTATCCATATGTCTGTGTCTTCTTGTTTGTGAGTCTAAAGGTTAGGGGAAGAGGGTTATTAAGTGGATCTCTGGGGAAAAAAACAAACCATCCTCCAGTCTGTACACATGTACATTGCCAGAGGTCCTAATTCAAATATTCCAGTAACATAGTCAACAAAGGGTTGCTATCCAGTCATGAAAAGGAGTCAGTTTCCCTGCAAAATTCACAGATAATTTGGTCATATTTCATGCACAAATAAACCATGAAGTATGAAAAATGCAATTAATTCTTGGGTTTGGGGTATATGAGCAAGATGGAGAGGTAGTTCTTTGTTTGTTAAGGGTTTTTCTTTAGGCTTTACTAGTCTAAATTAAACAAAGATAATATCCTACAATGGTGCCAGGAAAAAAAAAAAAAAAGTTCATTTACATCCACTTCTGAGTCATGTTCTGGAAGCATAGTTGTGAGGATGTGGGGATTCTTGTTTTGTGTTTGCTTGTGTATAAGAGTTTCATTTTTTTCTTTTTTAAAAGAAAAACTGCAATCAATCAATAATCAATACATTAAATTAAATCTCACTGACATTTGATAATGAAGCTCGTATACGTAATTTTGCTTTCAGTGTCTGAAATTATGCTCAGGGTGCAATGTCATTCTCTTCAATTCTCTGTCATTAAATTTTAAAAACATTTCCTAGGAAACATGGTACAAAACTGAAATATCTAAGAGTTACTTTATTTCTTAAAAATCGAATTTCTTAATAATTGACATTTTTTCTTTGAAAGTTTTTGAAACTTACAGATTTCTTAAGGTTCTTTTAAAATAAAAAAAAAAAAAAATCAAAGCTCCTGTAGAGGAGATTGAGTTCTTTTAAGTAAAGCAGTAATCAGGCTATAAAATGTTAGCATTTTTTTTTTATAAAATCAATAATATTACGCTGCTAAATTGCTTCGTTTTGCTTGGAAATGTGAAGAGATAAAAGGTAGTAAATAAGCTTTTGGCTTTATTCTTTGCATGTAATGGTAATTCCATGATATTACTCATTAAATTATGATGCACACACAGTTAGAATATGTTTTCAGCTTACAAAGACAGAATTTTAACCTAAATTTAAACTGCCTAGGAAAATAGTAGAGAATATAAGGGTCTTATTTGTACAAAATGATGGATCTGATTAAAAAATGCTAGAGAAATGTTTTGAGCATAGAACAAAACATTGTATTCAGTACCAGTGAAAGCCTGCTAGTAGATGTTCCTTACTTTGAGTATGTGAGTAGCTCTCCAGAAATTTTTGGTACTCCACACATAACATAGGTTATAATGTTTATATATATATATATCTATATATATATATAAATGTATATATATATATATATGTATAACAAGATATTATAATATAAAACAGAGGAATATGACTTAGGGAACTATATAGATAACCACTGAAATTGGGATTTACTGCTAGCACTGACAATAGAATCAGGTTCATATGAGCACACCATCAGTTAGCAATATAATGTTTAGTTGATCCCACTTGCTGTTAAACCTGAGCTCTTAGGAGTTCTGGTCATTTTAAAACCCCAAATCTTAGAGACGAGATCTGGTACCTGCTGAATAATTTGAGGATTTCATCATTTCTGATCAGGAAAATACCTCTTTTAGCTATTAACTACTTTCAGATACTTTTTTTCTATTCAGATGCATTTTGCTGTGAGGTCATTATGAAGGAAGCTGTAGAAATGTTTGCTTTGAACATGTTTGTTTTTAGAAAAAGAGTATGCAAACTGTAGTGTTACTGATTGTGCTGTTCAACGAAATGAATGAAGAAATGCTTCTTCCAGTAAAAAGATTACTGCTTCCTATCACATATTTTTATGCCACACAGTGCTACCACATGAAAGTACAGCAACATGTCAAAACTGAGCTGAAATGGAGATAACCCACATCTCTTGCTTTCTGATTAATTTGAATTTTTGCTTTTTATTTGCTATTATTCTTTGCTTCTGCAACCTGTTTTCCTACCATGTTTCTTTTGTCTCTTTTTTCCCCCCTTCTTCTTGAAGTTAATTCTCCTTTACCCAATCCTCTTATTCTTGCTGTTTGAGTTTGGATTACAGTTGGGCTGGATTTTCATAGGTATCGAGCAAAAAAACGTTACACTTGCAAGGAGGTATTTATGAGGTTCAGGTTTTGTCTTTTTTTCTTAAATGTCCATGTGGCAAAAGATCACTTTTGAAACATCTTGTCTTTGAAATCTGCTGTGGATTTCAGTCAGCCTGTGCAGAACCAGTACGTGATGTGAATTTTTTCAGGGCCCCTGGGTTTGAAGTGCCCTGCAATGCCAAACACAGTTCCATTGCCCTGCTGGCTGAGAGTTTCCAGTGCCAAGCCAGCCCTGCTCTGCTCCTTGATGGTGCAGAGTTCCTGAGAACTCAAGTGAAGAACAGTTTCCAGATTTTCTCTGCTGTGAAGAGAATTGCCAGCCATAACCAAAGCTGTCAACATCTCACATTTGTAATCCTAGTTTTTGAAAAAAGTATTTGGTTTGGACTTTGTGGGATTTTCTATAAAATAAAAGTTTTAGGGTTTAGTTAGTTTCATGCTTAACTCACCTTGGAGTTCTGAAGGAAAACACAGTTATATTTCCTAAAGACATATTCTACCTGCCTGTGGATGTTTCCATGTTTTATAATATGGTACTTCTGTATTCTGTTTCTGCCATTTATGGAGTTATAGTGCTGTGGAACACAGACTCTGTAGTGTTTTCACTATTGCAGTGTCAAAATAAAGCTAGAAGCGGAGCAGTTTTTTTTCAGAAATTCAGAGACATAAATTATTGCCTTTGCTAAAAAGGCAAAATATAACTGTCAAGGATATAACAGTAAGTATAAAATTGAAGTAGTGAAAAAAAGTACTAATAATGACAGATAGTTCTGAAAAAAAATGCTTATTCCTCTAATAGGAAAAGAAATGTCATACTACTATTCCACGCATTGCTCTATTTTTCATCATCCTAGAAAGAGCCTACACTGAAGTAATTTTAGTACTTGTCTCTGAATGGATCATTAATTTGGATGGAGAATTCTTCACCTAAATTAAATCAGGTGAAGAATTAATTTTCCCTCTAGCTAAGTTAGGTTTTCTGGTATATATGTGATATTTTTTCAGTGAAGTACAGGTTTTCTTCTCTGCTTCCCAGAGAGTTGAAAGATTGCAAATATCTTTTTGTTTATTTGGTTGAGGATCTAACCACCATCCTTTCATAAATTTACTGTTTACTAGTATGAAAAGTTCCACTTTTGTTCACTAAATAACATTTCAGGCATTTCTTATGTGCCTCCTTATTTCAGAGGTAATTTTTTTAATGCTGAAATTTTCTTTTAAATTCTTTATTAAAAAATAATAAAATGTATTTTCCCAAAAGGAGGTTTTATTATGTGTTTTCTTTATCCATAGAATTGATTACTGTAAAACAGTCTTATTACAAGAAACTAAACCAATTTTGGTCAGTTTTACTTACACACTACTGTTTAGCTAGATGTTACTTCATTACAATACTTACATTAATTTCTAATCTAGCTCTAGCATTTTTAATTATTGATTAGAATATATTTGTTCTGTAAGTAGAGGAAACAAAATTGAGTTTGAATTTTAACTTTCCAAAACTTTCTTTCCAAATTTCCCAAATCCTTACTTTCACTTTTCTCAGATTCTTTAGTTATGCAAAAAGAATTGTACTGAGTGTGTCTACAATGACCCTATTTACAGTGGGATGGCTGACACATACTGGTATATTCAAAGGGAATTTTAAAAATCACGCAACAATTTTTGCTGCAGCTTCTGCTGAAGGAGACTACTGTGCAAATGATTGGTTATCTATTTATTTATGTCTATTTAAACCTTATTAGTTGGTCTGCTAATCTGTCCTAAAAATCTGCCCTGTTAAATTTTGAAATTTTTTTGGAGCCAAACAGAATGTTCTCTTAAGGAGCGACAAAAGCTATGGTGCATACTTTTGAAAGTTCCATTCAACATATGTTCAAAAGCATTATTTAGAAAGTGTTTGTGGACTTATTTTCTTACCTTTCTTCAGTCTTATTACATTGCTGTCCTGTGGAGCACTACCTTTGAGAAAAGTGATTGTTGCTAGTAACATTTCCAGTCTTTTCATGACAATGTGAGCTGAAATATAAAGCAGCTTACAGAAGTCAGTATCCAATACCTGAAGAGAAATTATTTATCCAACAGAGGATTTTGAAGTAGGGCTCATGAGACTGTTTTACAGACAAGTGAGCCATTTTGACAATTTTTCCAGTTTGGGTTAAAGAAAAAGTGTGGTATCTGGCAATAATATTTAAATTGCATAATAAGATTAATAACCTGCAAAATTTGATTAGCTTATATAGGTATTTCCACCTACACAAAAAAAAATCTGAAAAAAAATAGTTTTGCAAGGAAGTATCTCATTTTAAATAGAATCTCATTCGATATAATTTTCTTTTAGCCAGATATTCGCTCCTATTTAAAAAAATCTCTCATTAGCAATGTGGATCTAAATTATACCTTTAAATCTTATTGGCCAGAAAAGGAGATTTTACAGCAATTGTGCATAATTTTCAAACTCCTGTAAATTGATTTTTCAGTCTGGCAGTAATGGATTTTGGCCTGATATTTGCATTATCCACAAAGCATGTATTACTGCTGCCCATTTATTTGAATGGAGGTTGTGTTTAAAAGATATTGTTCTGCTGGAGACTAAATGGAATGTGTTTTATTAATCTGGGAAACTAATGACAGACTGCTTTATTCTCTATTGGCTATATTTATGCATTCAGCAGAGGTTGCTGGTTCAAAGCAATAGCAACCCTTGAAACACCAAGTACTTGCTGGGATCAGGTCTCTTTCTGACAAAGGACTGGTAAAACATAAGCCAGGATGCAAAATTGGGAGAGTACAGAAAATGATTTTGAGAGTTGTTTTCATCAATCATTTGATCAAATTATGAAGAAAATATCATGTCTTCCCATATTAAATTTTCTTTGACCCTAATACTTCTAGGAAATTTAAAATGAACAAACAAACAATCCCAAACCAAAATAACCAGCAAATCTCTACATTAATAGGGTTTTGATGAGTTATGCCAAGCACCACAAAATCAAGACATGCCCAAATGGAATTTACTCTTGAACTATGGAACATTACCTTGCATGCTCACTAAAACATACATTTTTAAAGGAATCAAATTCTTTATTTCCTCCATTAAGTTCTGTGATTCATAGAACAAGACTAACAGGCAGCTGCTCAGTAGGTTTTTTGTCCTTCTTCAGTGTATACTTTCCTTTGCTGTTTATTGTCTTCTGTTCAGCTCAGGAGAACTGTTCACTTCTTTATACCACTCAAATGTTTAAGTACTTCACAGACACTATTTAATGTCTCTTACAAACTCATCTGTGAAGAGTGCCATTATCATAATTTAGCACATCAATAGCTGCAATACAAAAAAAAATAAGGTGAAAAAAACTGTCAATAAACATTACAATTTTGTGAGTCCACCAAAGAAAGGATCCTTAAATCTACCACCACTTGGGTCTCCTATGCACAGTGCAAAATAATTATTCTTCTCAGATATATTTTTGAATATGTAGTATGAGAGTATGTAATTGGATATTCCTATAACTATAAGCAAAAGAATAACTTAAATTTTATCTCTTTCAATGTTTTGGTTTATAGTTTGCAATAGTAGTCCTTATTCTTTGTGTTTGTGTTCCACCATTGGTATTTGTCATAGGATTTTATATGTATTTATTCAGATGCCTACTGTGTAGATACTAGAACGGATTTTTTCTTTCTTTCCTTCTTTCTCTAAGGCATTTCCTGGAAATACAAACTCTGACAGCGTGATCCGGCATGATTTACAGCACCCAGTTATTGCTCGCTATGTAAGGATAGTTCCTTTGGACTGGAATGGAGAGGGACAAATCGGGTTAAGAATTGAAGTCTATGGCTGCTCCTACTGTAAGTTTTTCCATGATGTTCTTTTTTTTTTTTTTCCCCACTAAATAAAAACTCAGATTGGATTTCAGATTAAAACCAAATTTTAAAGAGTTTTACCTTTGCTTCAGGATTGCTAGTTGAGTTACCAAAGGCTTCATGAATTATTTGTTGGAAGTTTAATCCTGAGGTGATAGTTCATTCTTCTCTGAAAGATGCAACATTGGAATTTATGATAGTTTTTTGTAGTTGTTCCTTTTCATCTTCATGGTTTCTATTGCAGAAGGCTGTGATTATTGTATAAGCTTGATTGGGATATTTGAGAAAAAAAGACCACGTTCAAACAAATGTCGTGTTTGAACATGGGTCTTGAGGGATAAAATAGAAACAGGATGAAATTTATTGCCTGGTACTAGAGATAAAATTAAAACAATAAACAAGAATTCTGTCAGAATCACTCAGATTGCCTAAATTCATTACATATTTTTTTGAGGTATTTCCTTGAGTATTTGAATGTGGCTTCAGAATTTCTTTTAAAATCCAAGTGAACAATGGTACCAATGCTTCTATAGGTAAGGGCAGAGCTGATAATGTTTCAAAAACGCAAGGTTAGTTTCTAATGCCTTTCCTTCAATTCAGTCCAGCCAGTGCTTAAAGTCTGCAAATCTGCAAAACTGAGTTTATGGTATCCTATATCTGCATGTTTTTAGGCAGTATCCTGGATTTGCTAGTATTTTAACTGGAAGATATTATTTGAAATTTGTCTTTTAATAACTAGGCTTTAGAATAAAGTGAGGAAGTCTCATGGTTGACTTGATTGGGTGAATAGAAGACATATTGGAGGCCTTTGCCATTCCAGCTAGAAATAAAAAGAAAAACTGTGATTTCAGTTGTTGGTTTGATTAGATAGTAAAAAGACTACATTTTTCAACACCAATAGAACCGTGAAAAACAGAGTTTTGGTATTATTTTTTTTCCTACTTCCATACAATGAATGTTTTTAAAATGTACATTGAATCACGGAGAATTTCCCAACAGCTGCAGGGACTTAGTTGAGAAATCAAATCAAACTTGCTGGGATGTTGGTGCTGCTGTGCTAGTGCACATGTGGGTATTTGATATATTTGCAAAAAGACAAGAGCAGAACCTGTTGCAATAAAACAAAGGGTATGAGAAGTAACAAAGGTAACAAGAAGTTAATTTAGATTAGATATCATAAAGACATTTTTTACAAAGAGAATGGTAAAACACTGGAAGAATTTACCCAGAGGTGGTGGATGCTCCATCCCTGTAAACATTCAAGGTCAGGTTGGATGGGGGCCTGAGCAACCCAGTCCAGTTGAAGATGTCTCTGAACATTTCAGAAGAATTGGACTAGATGGCCTCTAAAGTCCATTCTAATCCAAACTGTTCCAGATGCTGTGATATCTGTTACTTGAGGAACTGGGGCTACTCTAAACTTAATTCTAACTCAAAGAGAAACTGAGCTTCTGAAATTTTAGGGACAACTTTGATTATTCAGCACATGGCTTTTAATAAACAAGTATTTACTGTCATACTGCTAAAATGTTTCACACACTGTTTTAAGTACACCAGACATTACAGCATGGCTGATTTTCCAGCATAATACCTGCTTTTAAGTATATCTCCATGCTTGTACATCAAATGCAAATTTAGGAGGTTGATGTAAGAATCCAACATCTAGTGTACTGTCAAATATAACTCCATAGCTGAAGAAAATAGCAGAATCAAACAATAAACCCCACCATATTTGCTGCAATATTTACACATAAAAATGGTACATTCTGATGAAATGAACACTCAAGACACTGCAGGTACACAACAGGATATTTTTAGAGGCTTAAAAGTGAAACACAGCTTGCTGACAAAATTATTTTACTTGTTTGATAAAAAGTTGCTTGCTCACTGAACTTTTGAAGAAGGATAAAAAGAACACAATGTATGGAACCATAAAAATACTGATAAAATATGTCTTCACAGAAGAACTAAGATAATATAATTTTATAATTTTACTGAGAGAGTATCTTCAGTCTGTTTGTATTAGAAGTGATTTAAATAATAAATGTGGGGTTTTTTAAAATATAATATTAAAAATATTGTATTCTTGTTTTATGTGTGTAGGGACTCTTCTTTCAGTAGGAATGCACACTACTACAATGTAGTGTGGTTTTTACATGTAGGAATTGGGCTGCTGCCAAAATGGTATCAGCAGAGAGCAGCAGACCTGTTGAGAAGAAAAATTTAAAAAACACTATGTAAAGAGAGAGGAGGGCAGCCCTTTGGTATGAATACTGTAACCAGGGAGTACTGTTTACAAATTCACAGCTTGTCTTCAAATGAATTATTTGGAGCCAGATGTAAATGCTGCACCTTTCTATGTAGATGTGTCCTTTGGCAGAGGCCAAGTTTTTAACCTTATGATTAGAAGTGCATATATTTGCATATAAATATAAGCACTGCCATTAACCAGTGTGATTTGCAGATTAATGCTGCTGTCGTTTAAGGAACTACCCATTTAGATTATCACCATTTTTAAAAGGCTGATTACAAGACAGGCTCCTAGTTAAATCTTCCCCAATTTTTGGAATTACTACCTAAATGAAAAGGCTGCCCAACATATCGCAATTTCTTCTTTTAGTTAATAGACTAATAATTATTTTTTTTAATTTAGATACTTTCAGATAGAAAAATCCAATATTTTCTCACATTGCATGCAAGGTTTAAATGGGAAGCTCTGCATAGTGACTATAAAAACTCTTTCTTTACATGTTGCTTCAACCCAGTCATTAGCCTCAGACCTCTAAAAATAATGCATCCTCATATTGAATTGCTTATTCAAAGATCAGGTCACTAATTGCCATATTTCTGGTTCCTGTTTTGTCTGGATATTTATGTAAGAGACACATTTAAATTTTTGTACAAGGGGTGCAATCCATGTCCTTCCTTGCCCAACAAATCAAGTTTAAAAAGAGGTGTGTTTTTGAGAGAGCAAATAGAGCTCAATTCTGTTCCCTGGAAAAGTTCATGGCATTACCAAATACTCTTCTTTTAGTTTTGGTTTGCTCAAAGTTTAAAATCTGTTCTGTTATTGAAATTTCATCCCTGTATTTTGTGTAGATAAGATCTGTGGGTTGTCTTCTAACAGAAGAGTTCATAGAAGTCATAAAAGAAGAATTAAGGCCTTGCTCTACAAGATTCAGAATGAAAACTATTTTGTTTCTTTTTCTATAGTAGAAATCTGATATATATATATATATATATATATATTTTAATTACTAAAATTGGTAAAAGAACTTGCCTAATAGCTGTATTAATGGAAAAACTGCCTGAGCAAAATAAGCTTGAAAGCTCACAACAAATGGAAAATAATATAACATAAACAACACTTAGTCAATGGGACTTTTAGCTTTTATTTAAAAATTACGTATTTCATTAACCATAAAGGGGAAAAGGATCTTTACACTTGACATGACATCATATATCAAAAATCAAGTCACAAAGAAAACAATATAAATGAAGTCAAAATATCCATTGAACTTAGCCAAATGAAAACTGAATTATCTGAAATGAAAAAAATGGCTGAATTTCATTTATGCTCTTTTGGAGATACAGAGCAATGGCCCATAACATGGATCTTCCACCATGTTCACTTTTATGGATTTCTGAGACTTGCATCAAAGACATGGCATCTGGAGTCCATGAAAACCACAATATAGGACATTTTACTGCTGATTCGTGAAGATCATGATAAGCTCCTGCTGAATCATTGCCATTGGAGTTCTTCCCTTAATCTATATCCTATGGCAGAATAATGTCTAAAAAAAGGAAGCAAATATTATTGCATAGGCTTTGGCCATTCTTTTGAAGGCAACTGTAGGAGACATTCTGGGTCATGAAATACTGACTGGAAAACACTCATGTTACTTTTATTCACAGAGGAGTTTTTATATAACTGTGCTCATTTTCTGGATCTTAACAGTACATCTGTATCTATTTGTTGCAATTGCACATCTGATGATGAGAATTTCCAAATTCCAGATGATTCACTTCTGAATTGTAGGATATACTTGAAAAAAACAAACAACATTTAGAGATGACAGAAAACCATGCAAACACTGAATATACTCAGGGCAAATAGGTAACAGGAACAATTTTAAAGCTCCATGAATGGCTGCAAGCTGAGCTGTTTACAGTCACTGACCAGCAATATTTGCTAATATTTAGGAAGCAGTGGGACTGAACAAATGTCACATGACCTTTATTTGCAAACCTGTTCTTTTTCAGATATTAGCTCTACTACTTGTACTGAGCTATGTCAAATGTTACCGTTTCAGCTTCTGATTTTTTGTTTGTTTTTTGGTTTTTTTTTTTTTTTTTTTTTTTTTTTGAGGAGGAAAAGAAGGAAAAATAGTAACCACAGTCCTGTGGTTATTCATGAAATGATGAATATTTGTATGGTGAGCATTTACTCTACAAATAGTAAAGTGAACAAAACTTTGGTCACAGAATCATATTACAAGAACTAAAATAAGATTTGGAAATTCTCTTAAGGGGTGAGCTAAATGAATATTTGCAAGAACTGATTAGGAAATATTGAAGTGGTAAAACCTGTGGGCTGAGGGGATCTTTTGGTTGTTGTTAATTTTATTTGCTTGCAGTGACTTTGAATTAAAACACTGTTTCCTTTGACAGTTAATTCTGCATTCAGCTATACTTAGCTGCTAGGGAATTTACTCATTAGAAATCAGTTAAGCTTGGTTTCATGCTACTGGCACTAACTATCCATGTCTCACTTGCTGTCTCACACATTGCTATACACACTCAAAAGAGAAAATTCCACACTGACAAGAATAATCTGTTGCCTCCAAATGTCGAAATGACTGCTTAAAGGCACATGAGAAGGCTGCTTTATTTCCCTTTTGTTGAATCGTATCAAGTTTCACTTGGCCAGATTCAACATTATACACTGAATATTTTTCTTCGACAGCACATAACATAAAAAGTATGTTCCAAATTCCTGTGAAGTGTTATGATTCCTATTGAAATATCCTGAGGTAAATAAAATCCAGCTCCATATGTTAATAAATATATGCATACATATTTCTGCTCTTACACATTTTTCTACTTGTGTGAATACATGCCTAAATGGTGGAGATACTTATAGAGTAGTAATCTGCACAGAATTTCTCTTATGACATTTTATTACTTGCAATAAATGTGCCACTAAGTTTTTTGGTCAGACTTTTCTGTCCACCTAAGTAGTGAAACTGCATAAAAATATTAACTGGCGAAAAGGAAGAGTCATTTTGAAGTGTTTATTTTGTGAAATCATGTGTTATCATATCTCTGGTTACTTTACTAACTTGCTGTAAGTGACGGTGCTTCAAATGTACGGGGAGTGTAAATGTGGAGGAAAAACAGAACTAAAAGAATCATTTGCAGATGCAAAGCAAAGGATTTCCTTGTGTCAATGGTTTGGACAGTTAAGAATCCTTCTAAGGATCCAGAATTTTTCTCCTTTTCTCTTCAATTTCAACATTTCTGTCCTGGGAACTTCTATAAGTCTTTAGGCCTGTGTGTTTGATCTTCAACCATTGTCTTCACAGCTCATCAGTTGCAAACATAACTTGATATTTTGACATTAAAGGCTCATGGATGAATACTTATATCTAAACTGTGGAGAGTGAGGGAAACGAACTATGGACTATTTTTTTGCAAACTTTTAAAGATCTGTTTGCATACATGCTCTATTGGTAAGTTTGCTTTCTTATTAGCAGATTTTTTTCTCCTTTTTTGTTAGGCAAGAGATTTATTTTTTCCTTAAGGTCATGGAAATGGACTCCTTCTATTCTCCAGATTTTCTCAGGTCATGGTAGTTATTTGACAGTAGAGTTTTGTAATTTAAGACCAAAAATACCATCTGTTTTTATAGGTATTCTCAGTACAGATTGTTCTCCTCTATGCCCTCTTCAGGAAAGGACAGTTGTGATTGTTCCTATATACATGTTTATGTATTTTTGCATGAAAAGTAAGTGAAAACCAGCTTCTGTCAGTCCGTTTATTATCTTCATTTGTTATCATTGACAGACATAGGTGTCTTTTGGTAGTAGGTACCACTTAAATTTTAAAACAATAAAAAAAAAACCACAGTTGCATTATGTTGTTTGGGGTTTTTTTAGTGCATTAAGAAATAGACTTCTAAAATCAGAAGATTCAGGCTGAAACAAAAAAAAAAAATTATTTCCAGATACCTTATTGTTTCGTTTTAACATTTTTTTTGTAAACCAGATTTTTCAGAAAGATGGGACTTAAAAGGAATAAAAGGAATTTGTAGTAAAAGTTTGTTTTATTCTTTATCTTTCTGTTAATCTGACGTAATGAGTTTTTTACCTCCCTCAACATTTTCTATTTGGTAACAAGATGAAAAATCTATTATTTTCCACTTCGTATTGTAATGAAGTTGCTGTCAGATATTCTCAAGCACCACAGCTTTGAGAAATGCAACAACCGTGTGCATTTTTCACATGTTCATTTGCTAGTTGGCAATGAAAGTGTAATCAGTATGTTGCTTTCAGCTGGGGTGGGGTTCATTTTCTTCACAGTGGCTGGTGTGGGGCTGTGTTTTGGATTTGTGCTGAACACAGGGTTGATAATACAGAGATGTTTTTGTCAATGCTGAGCAGGGGCTCACACAGAGCCGAGGCCTTTTCTGCTTTTCCTATGGCCATGCTGGCCTGGAAGCTGGGGGTGAAGGGGAGGTTGGGAGGACACAGCCGGACAGGTGATCAAACTGACCAAAGGGACATTCCACCATGACATCATGCTCAGTATATAAAGTGGGGGAAGAAGGAGGAGAGGGAAATGTTGGAGGGATGGTGTTTCCCTTCCCAAGTCAGTGTTAGGTGTGATGGGGCCCTGCTCTCCTGGTGATGGCTGAATGCCTGCCTGCCCAGGGGCAGCAGTGAATCAATTCCTAGTCTTGCTTTGGTTGTGTGTTCACAGCTTTTTCTTTCCTTATTAAACTGTGTTCATCTCAACCCATGAATTTTCTGGCTTTTGTTCTGCCACTATTCTCCCCAATCCTGCTGGTGGGGGTGTGGTGGGCTGGTGGGGGTTCTTTGGCTGGGTAACCATGACAATCAGTCAGAAAAAAAAGAAAGTATATTTGTTATGAATACATGACCCACCATCTTTTTCAGTTATATTCTTTCACAGTTTTCAATTACACGTGAATACTTTTTTTAATCATTCATTATTTCCTTTAGACGGCTGTAAGCACCTGGCATATTTGAAAGGTTAGCTTAAATTTTATTTTCTTTTTTTTCCTGTGGAATGAGTTAAAACTTTTCCATATATAAACAGAATTTATGGCCACATTTCATACAATCTTTTAGTTTTTGATGAAGGTTTTTCAGTGTCAGATCTGCCTCTTGTGGAAAAAAGGCAAACTAATGTTTTCTAATAAGTTTTCTATCAACTGCCCACACACACCACAGAAGAGATCTCCCATACAGTGGTCTGTAATTAGTTAATAGAAGGATGGAGATTTAAAAACAAACATCTGAAAACATCAAAACCCAGAGAGTTAGAGTGTGCTTTTACACAAAGACAGAATGGTAGCGCTTAGGCAACTACAGTCAAAAGCTTCATTGTAATCACAATAATCTTGCCTTTAATCTTTTCTTGCCTGAATGAAGGCTCATGATGGCAATGCGCAGCATTATTTTCTTACATTTTTGTAGATGGTGATTAATCCATTTGTCCATGGTGACCGCTTCACCAGAGAAATCAGGTGTGGGGTTTTTTTGGTTGTTTTTTTTTTTTGTTTTTTTGTTTTTTTTTTTTGTTTGTTTTGTTTTCCTCATGAAATTAAAAAAAAAATCCAGCAGATTTCAATCTGTTGGTCTTCTTTCTATGCCATTGATTTGGAGTCTGAAGGCCCTCACTGGTATTTGTTTTCTTAAATGTCTGAAATAAAACATATTAGGGAGGCAGTTACTTCCAGATGCAGTTCAATTTATTCCTTTTTCTCAGAAATTAGGACGAAAATGATGCATTTTGTATTTTTTATTTTAGGCATAGCAAATGGAGTCTCACTGTAATTAAATCCTTATTTCCTCTCTGCCAAAGGTTAATGTTCTCTGATAAGAAAGTGTGTGTATCAAAGGATCAACATTGGAGACAGAAAAAAACCAAATTTAACGTTTCATAGAAATGTTTTTATAAGGTTAAAATGAGCCTTGGCACATGCAGTAAATTCCTATACAGAGTTACGTTTCTTGGCAAAGTCCTGTTTTAAAGTTGGACTCTCATCTTCATGAGCCTACCTTTGGAGAACTAGGTCATTGTGATGCCTGCTTTTCCCTGAATCCTCTAAAACAGAGAAAAAGTTCAGGTTTTTCTATCTCTTAAGGGTGGCATGGCATCACCCTTCTCTAGGGACCAGTAAGGGTCCCTTCACCTTTCAGTCACTGCTGCTATCGCCCCTCAAAGAAACAGAATCACACAGCTGGAAAGGACCTACAACAGTCCAATTGTTCACCACATCAGAGTTGACTATCAACTAAAAGTATGATATTAAGGGCATTGTCCATATGCCTCATAAACTCTGTAGCTCTGTTAATTGCCTTCACCAGACTGCAGGGGATGGATGTTTTTTAAAGCTAAACTGAAGAATGCATTATCTTGCTCCTGGCTACCCATGTGCATTGTGTTAATGCTTGTGAGCATTGGCTCTGAAACAGAGTCAGAAAAATAAAATCAAATCCTGCTTCCAGCTGTAACCTTCGTATTGTATGTCTTTCAAAGGCCACTGGCATTTCAGAAAAATATTCACTTTGTTATTTGACTCATGGTGAGCACAGGGACTGGAATAGAATGGAATAGAGCAGAAGGGAACAGAATAGAGGATTACAGAGCACAACTGAACAGTTCCGTGTTGTTACACCCAGAGTTCTGCATGAGAACCTGACCCAGCTCTGAGGGCTCCATCCTATAGAACAGCTCTCTGCAGTACAAGTCACAGGGCCATCCAGGAGACAGGGGACAGTGTCATCACAGCTCTGGGACAAGACAAAGGCTTTTACTTTCTCCTATTTGTTTATCATACTGCTTCTGTTGGTGTACAAACATTTTAGAAGTGCTCCTAAATTCTTAGTCCTCCCTGGAGCAGCATATGGTTCCCAATAGCACTTTCACCCTAAGACACTGTGTTGCCAACCCTTGCCTTACCTTCAATTTTCCTGAGGGTAACCCCCTCCTAAGAGGGAACATTCACCGTTGTGTCCAGGCTTTCCTGTAGAATGAGACAAATCTACCTGTGGTGTCCTGTTGTTGTCTTTCCAGTCCAGTAATTCTCTTTTGCTAAAAGCCCATAAGAAAATAGTCAAACAAACTTCTGGGTCAGTTTCTTGTGCCTCTGTGAATTATACGAAAATAGAACAAATATTTAGCTTGCCTAAGCAACTTCCTATATACAATGGCTTCAGTTATAAGGGCATCAAATGCCTCATAAGCTTTCTGAGATTGGATTCATTGCTGCTGTTCTTTTAGTCTAAGCATTTCTAAGGCTGTCACAAGAAGTCATTAATTCACAATAGCAGAAATGTCCCATGGAATGTGTATGGTAAAATGTTAGCTCTATTTAGATGTAGCCCTTTTTATTGGGAGATTTGACACACTATTTTAGGCTCCATTGTGCTGGAGCATTTCTTGGTTTTTTTCTGAGTGTACAGCAAAACAATGGAACTTTTTTTTGTCTTGAATATAGTTCAAGTTGAAGTGCTTTTGTGTATGGTTTCATCTGGGTATTTGGATGGCTTCCTAAATTGCTCATTGAATAGAAAAGACAGAGAGATGACTTACTATCTGTTTGTACTTGGTGCAGGCTGAGGTGAGGGAAAATCCTTTAAAAAAGAATAGTTGTGATTTTTTAGGAATGCATCAGAGATTATTAAAGCTTTTATAGCAACCTCTCTTTTTTATGGTGCATGTAATAATGGATGAAGTAATTAGTAAAATTGATATAGAAAGGTGAGCAATAATTTTGGCTGTATTTTAAAGATTAAGAATTTATGGGACATTTAGGATTTGTGCATCCTTTAGGAATTCAAGGTGGATCTGGTTAAATACTGCAAGAACTTTTCTTTAAATATGTTCATATATTTGCATATATCAATTACATTTGAAACTCTGTTTTAACATTTTACAAAATTTCACTTAAATATTACTAACAAAGCATAAGCCAAATTTAGTTGTAATCCTTATATTTTCATTGTGGCTTGAATTCTGAGATCTATATTCACTGAGAAGAACATAAAATTATGTTATATGGACTGTAATTATATACATGTATATATATTTCAGGTACTTATTCTGACTTGTTTTCACATAAGCAGCTGTCATTCCTATAATAGCTAGAAGCTTAGAAAACCCAGCTCTTCACAAAAGTGCTTAGCAATTTTAAAATTAAAAAATTTATCTTTAAAGAAGAAAGCTGTAGATGTTTTGAAAAGAATGTAAGTCATTCCAAAAATGAGAAAAAAGAGCATTTTTATACCTTCTTAATTCTGCATACTCATCAGATTTTATGAGCCAGAATTGTAAAGTTTCATGTGGATTATTGTTAAAAATAGTGAATATCTTAATAAATAATAAATACTAAAAAAATAATGAATAGCTTATGGGATGGGATCCAATCCTACAAATCTAGAAATTTTCTGGCATTGTAATATTTGTATCTTTAAATTTCCATATCGGTGAGGTAATTTGAGTTTAACTGAAATATGGGGTATTTCTTATTGGTTTTTTTTTTTTTTTTCTATATCATATTATGTATTTAATAGTCTATGACTATAAATAAATTTGTGAAGAACTTGGGAAATGGGCTTTCTAAAGCCACAGTTATAAGAAAAAAATGCCTTGGAGGGTTGGTAATTTCCTTACCTAAAAAAAAACTCTGTAAATTGATTAGGAAGAACTGCAATTTGTATGCCAAAGCCATATACAAGTGTTTTTGCAGTGATTTGTTTTGGTAATTAGCTTTTTTTTTTTTTTTACAATGAGTCAGACCCAGGATATTTTGTTCAGTGGTAATGAATCAGTAATCAGAAGCAAACTTTCAATAAATATGTACGGCTCAGAGAAGGTAGTTGCTCGTTTTCTTGGAGGTGGGAGGACGTTTTTGCAGCTGTGGTGGAGGATGTTGGCAATAATGTGATTTGAGAAAAGCCTGTTGAGCTGCAGTGTGTGCTAAAAAGGAAAGGTAGTGGGGGTTTGCAGTCATAAATTCAGCTGAGTTATTTCCCCTCACTGGTGAGTCGTGACTTACATTAATTCAGCTATTTTATATCTTACAGTAAATGGTTTTTAAACTGAGGGAACATTTCTAATAAACATCTTCAGTACTGCCCTCTTATTGACTGCTGTTCTAGGAGAGTCAAAAGGAACCTAGTAAAACCCGTGTTTCAGCTGTTTCTCATTGCAACCTTTCAGTCACTGACCTAATTTTTTTCTGCCCTCCATTTTTATTTCCTTTTTCCAAAAGTCTCTGCTATGACTGCTGAATCATTGCTTTATTTGTGTGTAGTTTCCTCATTCCATTCCTTCCTTGTCTGATTTTTCATAAGTACAGTGTGAAAAAGAAGAGAACACTTGGTATTTTTTTCTGAATTTTGAATGACAACAGAAATGCACAGTCCTTTTCATGCATTTCAATAATGAATTTGTGTCTAGCTTGTGAGTAAAAGTTAATTGCCTGAAGGTTCTCACCTATGGAAAAAACGTTAGAGTGATTTCAGTTGAACTATTTGCATAATCAACTGGTTTTTTACCGCAGTATCTTTTAACTCTTTCTATAATATTGATATGAGATAGTGGATAATTTTTTGAAATGTCAGTTTATGGATATATGATAAATTTCAAAATCACTTGGTAGAGTTTCACCCAAGTCAAAACTCAAAAAAGGACTTACATAAATTTAGAATAAGATTATTGGTAGCAGCTTCAGGGGGAGGTGTTTGTCTCCATTAGTTATAACCTAATTAATCACAAGAATTATTTGTACGCATCGTTGGTTTTTGAGGCAAGCTGGCAGGATAATTGGCCAGGAACTGAACATGCCTCTGTAAGACTAAGCTAGGTCATAGCAGATATCACCCAATTTGAAAATTCAGAGAAGGTAGTAATAATGTCTTATTCTCTTCTGAAGATTTCTACTCATTTTTGAAGTAAATTTTGGAGGCAACAAATGGGAAGGTAATCAGTTGGATGTTTTTCCACTGCACACTTGTAGTAAGACCTGATGGCATCTCACCAGAGGATTTCTGTCAGTGATTATTAAATGCTCACACTGTTTTCATGCCATATGTCCAGGTAAGGCTCCAAATAGAGCACATCTCTGAGTTATGTGGCAATTCTACTGAAAACCTTCAATTTTGCATTATTCCACCTTAACTCTGACCCTAGCTTTGACAACTGTGTCTTAGGACACAGTGAATGAAACACCCCTTTGCAGCAATGTATTTCCCACAGATGAAGTAGGGGAATTTGAACAATTGATCTTCTGTCATAATGCAGACATTAAATACTCGTTGTGAATAAACCAATCTCTTCCTTTCATTAAATCCAACTGTAGAGAGGAATTTTATCAAGCTAGGCAAGCACATACCCCCAGGTTATTTCACCCAAGAGAGAACTCAAACATCTTATCCATGTACTCTGGGTTTTATTTATATTAGTAAATGGATGAAGTGAGTATAATTCTTTTATTTGGGTACATAAGTTTCTGTGTTTCTAACAGAATCTTTAGTCTGATCTGAAGGAAAAGTACTTTGAAAAAGTCAAATCCCATTGAACCTTGGAAAAGCAACTCTCCAAAATTAAGACAGGCAGAAAGATGTTTTTCTTTCCTAATAAATCCTGATAATTTGTAAAAATTCACTTCTCAGCTATGGGACAAAGGCCAACTAGTAATTCAATCTCTTTTTCTTAACTTGTTTTACTTGCTTGCATTGTAAAAGTTGAAAATATTTAGCATGACTGTGTCTAGTTTGTAAAAGAATGAAAGTAGAATATCTCGACAGTTAATAATCTTCTGCAAAATAAGAAATCTTGTTTAGCTGTCACAAATCCTCGTCTAGTTGTCTGTTTTACAAACAGCTTTTGATGCAATTTATCTTTGGATTGTCTACATATTCTACAATACTTGGTTTTAAGGAAAAGAATCAGCAGGTTCTGCTGAAAAATATGTTTCTGCAAAAATCTTTATCCATGTGTACTAAACCCAACAGTGAAAAAACAGTTTTAAATTTGTGCAATAATTTCTTTCAAAGAAATTTTCCTTGTTCTTATTGAGGTGTCATTTTCCTTGATTTTAGGGGAACAATAATAAAGCTGTAGTTAACAGCTTAACAAAAACATGTTATTTAAAATCACAAACAAAATAACTTAGGCCATTTTAAGAAAATTGCAATAGTTCATTTTTGTTTTAACTTTAAGAATATTTTCTCCTGTGTTGCAGAGCTCAAGGGTAGAGTTAATACAATACAACTGTTCAAGAATATACTTTAATTCTCTTTTTGTGTTGGCTGCTTCAAAGCATATCAGTCTGTTTCAGCTTTTTGGCATTCCTTTTTTCTTGACTCAGTTTCCTAAACTCAAGATTTATTGGACAATGCAACCAATATTATGTGATTGTAAACTGCGTTGTCTCTTGAGAAATTAACACTGGAATTTCTGTACAAATGGTATTAGAAGAGACTCATGATGGCTCTGCTTTACCTGAGGTCTATTGCTGTTTTTAGTGAACTTTTGTATTATATGTGGCCATATGGTCTAAAACCAGTTCTGGATCAAAATTATGGAACCAGTGGGGACAAAGCAGCCTCTGGGGGCATGGTAGAAGTTAAAGCCAGAGACAATGAATGCGTTATTTTAAAATAAAGGTTGCTCTTTATTTCTTCCTTTTCTCTCTGGCATCCATATTAAATCTTAGGTTCTAAAAAAAATAAGTGATGTGAGTCCTTCATGATCTTATCTATCAAGTAGTCCCAATTTCTGATCTATCTCTTCAGATCCATTGATTTTCTGTCTCCAGCTCCTTCTCTTTGTCAGACATGATATTCATTCAGCTTACTGGTTTTCGGCTTAGATTTATTTCACCCTTTTTCCTCTTGAGATTTTTCATACTGTTGTGAACAACTTTATAGAACAAAGTGTCCTGGACTTCTGTTCTCTTCAAAGATTTAAAGTGTAGGCTTTTCCCAAAGTTTCTGATCTTTAACAGTAAATCAGCTTTGTTTAGAAGCTGTTTCATATATTTTGTATCTCTAACAAACAGCTTACTTGACATTAAATTGAGTTTTATAAACTAAAAAAGTCAATATTAAAGTTTCTGAATCTTATATCTCAAATTATGGACTTACATGTTTCATTTGTTCAAAACTTAAAAACTTCATTAGACTTTTTACAGATTCAAAAAAAAAAAAAAAAAAAAAGCTGTAAACTGACAGTTATTTCCATATGCATTTTTGTTCAACGTTACAAATCTAATTTTTCTCTTTTTTTGGTTTGTGATGATGGATAAGAGATAAGGTGGAGAAAGAAGCTGACATTTCCTGAGGAAAAAACATTTTGATTTTGAACTTCATAGTAAAACAAATTATGACTATTTATATGAAGGACAGTATACCAATTGGAAAGGAAAAAGTGTTTATTAATTTTTTAACACTTACAACAGTGTGTTTTCTCCTTTTAAAAAGCAGTGACTAGCTTTTGTATTACTTGTTTGTTCAGGGTACACTTAGCAACACACAAACCCTCTCAAAGGTCTGTAGGTATTTGCAATCCAAAAGAAAATTTGCCCAAGTATTTCGGACAGAACATGCTGAGTATGACATTTGAGTCTGCTACTTGAAGACTATGACTTAGTTCTCATGAAAGAAAAATAAAGAGAAAAAGATGTCATGATCCCAGAATAAACACAGTATCAGAAATAAAACAAAGGAATCAGTACTTTGTTCAAAGTCATTGCGGGAAGACCCTTGATTTAATCTGGTGTTTTGTCAATAAGACATGATCTGGAATGGCACATAAGAAATGTATTTTACTTGCTTAGCACTCAAAAGCTTAAAATATGTAACAGTAATGTCATAATAAAAACACAGAGCACTAATTAGTGCATGTCATATTCAAACCATGTAAACCTGGTGAGCTACAAAAAATATAACAGAAAGGAAATTTAAAAATAATAATAAAATATATTTATATATATATATATATATATATATATATATTATATATATTTATAATTATATATATATAAAATAAACAGAAGGAAAACATTTCTTCATTCGTTCTTTAGCCTCAAAACTAAATTTACAATTCACAGCATCCCAGTACATGCTCTTGTTTCTCCAACAACAGGAGGTCAAATGCTTCCCAGAAGTAAATTAGCACTGGTAGTAGGGAGACACATGGATGGACATTTCGATTCCTGGTTAGCCTTATTTGTCAGCTTCATGTCTTTCACAGCAACAGGAACATGAAAGCATTTCTATATCCCCATTATTTCATGTAATTTTGCATTGTATACTTAATAGAATTTTGATCCAAAACCCCATAATGTGAAGGAAGACTATTTTTTTTGTCATGATGTCTCGGCCTTCTCTTCCAGCATGAAGGCTAGCATACTGAGATCTAATCTTCTTGTCTTGTTACATGAGGAGAACAATAATGCTGCTATCAAAGTATACATGCCTAATATTAAATTTCTTATTCTAGTTTTGTAGACTTACAAGAAGAAAAACCTTTTTTCAGAAGGCTTTGAATAGTTAATGTGTGCCATTTCATGCAGTTGTATAAAGAGTTGTCAGCATTTAGGAATCAATTTGTGAACTTTGCATTGAAAGAGTCTTCCTAAATGTATTCAGTTTAACAGTCTATGTAAAAGGAGCAGGATTACTCTGACTCTCTTGATGCTTAACTAAAAATAGTTTCTCCAGAATGTTGCCATAATTGGACAACATTTGTTTTTCAGTGTCAGATGGGTCACAGATTAAAGAATTACCTAGGTTACAGCCTCTATATCCTAACAGGATACCCAGATTACTAGAAAAGCCCTCTTCTGTATGAAGTTTTACTGTAGTGACCTGTATATTTTACCTACAGGGATAGTTAATTACTTTATAAAAGGAACTATCAAAGTAGGAACAATAGTAACACTGATGCAGCTTAATGTTCAACAGAATTATTCTAAATCCAGTGGCACATGAGCAGCATAAAATTTTGAAATTCATAAAGCTGCATTACGGGGGCACTGATTTTTTTCTGCATCTGTCTGAAGTTGCTACATTCTGTGATCTTCATAATTCCCTTAAAACTTTGTATTTAACATTGTTTTTCCTCTCTCTCACTTCCCACCCCCCCGCCCCCCCTCCCCACCACAAATTTCATTACTCAGTTACTTAAGCCAACACCAGTTTATCATGACTGTATAAGTCATTGTGGATTACTCTGACTCTCTTGTGCTATGACCGTGAACCCAGGAGTGGCTGTCACAGAGCTGTTAAAATGGGATCCATTAATTACATTGTTGCCTGACTGTCTTGGTGCCAGCAAAAAAAGAGTGCTAATGCAGTAGCTGGACCTTCCAGATGTTGTTTTTCCAGAGCCCTCAGCTCTTCCTCAAGAAAGAATGATCAAATGATCCGCTTCACTACTGCAAGGTTACAGATCCAACACGAGTAAAGCACGAAATAATGAAAATACTTCACACTTTACAGGTGTAAATAAAACTTAAATACTGTAATTCTTGGAAATAAGAAAGTATTAAGAAAACCCTGATGGCCTTATACAAGCTACTGCTAAGTGGTAGAAGATTAATTCTTAGCCTTCCAAAGGTTTTCTTTACAGAAACGTGACATAAACTAAGTCAGATTTAAGTACTATTCCAGTTAAGATTGTGCTATTACTACAGCATCACAGTGCTCCTAAAATGTATTTAAAACTTAACTTTATTTTTTTTTTTTTAACAATTTAGAGGTTATGTTTTTTTCACTCTGTCTCATGCATTTCAATAGGTTGGTTTTCATTTTGGATGAACTATAATTTCATGACACAGAAGCCTAAATTTGGAGCAACTTTATTCTTTATTCTTACACTTTCTGTGTTCTCACGTTATTCTATTTTTCTTCTCAGGAGCTATGAATGTGGTGAATGGAGTTGTTCAGCATTTCTGAAAATTAAAATTCCCATTCTTTTCCCCTACATAATGACAGAGACTAGAATTAATAATTAAGTATTTTCTTTCACAAGAGGCATTGTTGGTAGAAATTTGGTTGTATTTTGGATGCATTGAAGAGTCTTTGGTCCTTTTACATCTATTTACTGCAGTTTGTTTCTAATAATAATTAAACATTTACTGCCTGACCACAGTGTTCAGCACTTCCTCTGGATGAGAGAAATGTTTCATAGAAATAAAACTGTTCCCTGACTTTTATTCCACTTCCTTGGTACTTTTCTCACTTTTCTAGTGCAATTTTTCAGTGTATTAGATTTTTTAAATATACTACTGGTGGTGTAGATAGGGAAACAGAAGCAGCATAAAAATGCCTAGTAATGTTCAGAACAGCAACATTTAACCACTGTATTCTCTGAAAAATCCAAAGCAGTTTCTAGCATTGCTAGCAAAATATGTTACTAAATCAGATCACAATTCCCATCCTGCACTTTTTTCTTGTCCCCAGGCTGTACAGAGTTAGTAATCCATCTCTGTCATGGAATAAAGATGCAGAAAAGCATTCTGAGTCCTCTAGAGGAATTTTCTCAGAATTTGTGTTTATTTCACAAAAAAAAATGACTGTTTTTCAGAATTCCTTTTTATTGAATATGGCTTTAAGGGTTTTGCTTTGCTGTTTGCTTTTCAAGAGGTTTTTTTCATGGTTATCCTGGAACAATTTCATTCAACCTTTCAACCTTCAGATTTTTTAAAATACTAAGACTTTGTAAAACTTATTAATAATTTTCTAATTAGTCAGCAAGAGGAAGATTCTACTATACTGAAATGCAATGCTATGCTCAGCTGAAACAGCAGCATAATTTGTAAATATTTGTCTAAAACATATATGACATTAAGTAGGAAAACATGGTCGTTTAATTATTGTATATTATGCCTTTGTTCTAAACAGATGCATAAGCTTCCTTAGCAGGATCTATGAGCTTCTGATGACCTCTGTTATTTATGTGGCACAATAAGTCGCATTCTTATTTGAAAGGCAAATGTATACTTTTTAACATTTGGTAAAAATGACATAGTTGCCCATAGATTTATATACAGGAGGAATATTTTTCACAGAATAATTGATTATCATTATGATTAGATAAGCACATACTTCCATGAGATTTGCATCATGTCTGTGTCTACTACCTAGAAAATTCTGGCCAATTGAAAGAGTCAAATCTCCCAGGGCCCCTGTGCTTCTGCTGTTTAGCAAGGGGGCTGTAACGAGCAAAGCAAAGGACAGCCAAGTTTCTGTTCTCCCTGTTATCATAAAACCCAGGTAAGTGTTTTAAAAACCCTTGTTTTAAAAACACTGTGAATTTCACCAGGTACACACACACATACACACACCAAGTGTATTTATAAATTCTTGAAATTTTTCACAGAGTAGAAATTAAAGTTCGAGTTTGTTGTCATATTAGTATGTACTGCACATTGAAAAGGAACTGCTTTTGAAATATTTCTTGTTTTTATGAAGGAAATGTAAATGCACAAAGAAATTCTAATAATATTCAGAGATTCTTTTTTCTTGAAATCAGTACTCATTTAGTTTGACTACACTACCTATTATAAATTCTTGACTTGTCATTTACTATGGTTGCTCAGAAGAAAAGAGAAATATTTAAAAAGTCAAAAAAATAACATTGCACTACAACAGGCATGAGATATTTGGTGTTTGCCTTCATTGTAAGAATAACATTATCCTTCAGCTGTGTGCACTGTGTAATCAGAAATCAAAAAAAGCCTATTTACACAAAGGATTACCTCTTTTCTAGCAGCTCAGTACCAGTCATATCAGGCTCTTATATGAGATTTATTATGGTATGTCCTTTGGTAATAGCAATATCCATACTCTTAAGACATTTTGTTACTGAAACACCAGTGTAGTCATTTGGAATCTGTCCAAAAGTAATACAGATTTAGAAAGAAAATGAAACTATACACATCTAATGCAGGAAAGCATATAAGAACTGAGGCACTCATAGGAAAATTGCACTATCAACTCATGTCAGAAAACACTTGTCAGTTTAATTTGTTTGTGGCTATGCTGAAACAGAGACACTGAGGGAGAGCAGATGGACTTGATGGGCTTTGACCCTCTGAAAGAGGAACTTGGGCACACAGTGAAAATATCCTTTGGGAAAGGCCAAGAGAGGTGCATTCTACAAGGAGCTGAAAGGAGGTTGTAGCAAGGTGGGCCTGGTCTCTTCTGCCAAGTAACAAGCGATAGGCTAAGAGGAAATGACCTCAGGGGAGGTTTAGATAAGATATTAGGAAAAATTCTTTTCCAGCAAGGTTACAGAGCCCTGGAACAGCCTGTTCAGGGAAATGTTTGGGTTACCACCCCTGGAGGCATTTAAAAGACACACAGATGTAGTTCTTAGGAACATGGTTCAGTGGTGAAGATGGCAATCTTAGGGTAATGGGTGGATCTGATGACTTAGATGGGTTTTCCTTCCTAAATAAATTTATAATGATGCTATAGTTTAAAAAGCATAATTATTTTTAGGAGGTACACAACTCTTTGCATCCAGATAACAAACAGCCAGACAAACTTTCTTGCACTGCTATCTGAGGGTACCCTGGGAATGATGACTTGCCATCCATCAAATGCAGTTCATCTGCAGTCTCTCAATAGTCTGTAAGAGATACATTCTGCTACCTGTAGTAATAGCCCAGTGTTTCATATACTTAATGTATTGTACTTTGTTTTCATTTATGCCTTCATGAACGTTTGTATTGTCGATTATCAAATGGTGTGTGGCCATAAAAGCCTAGAAAAGAGACAAACAGGAAAAAACTATTCTGGTCTTCAATTTGTATATATAGGTGAATGCTTCTGATACAAAATACTAGTGCTGGATATTGACTTTGGCAAAGAAAGTTGTGCATATAATAAATCAGCAAGCATAAAAAAGATTCATATTCTCAAGCCCCAGGTATTATCAGCTGGAGTCAGAATGACCTCCAGCATGTTCTCTCGTGGGTCAAGAGCAAGAAAATAATAAGATTTTAAACAAAAAGGCTAAAGATGTAATTTGTAAACTACAGATTCAGCCAGAAAGTGTTGTACTGAGATCAATATATTCAAAGAAGGATATATAAATTATAAGATTTTATCTTGTCTAGTAGCTTAGTAGTGGTGATATTAGTTATTTTTATGGGGATAAGGATTTTTTTTTGCGTGCATGCTAAACTACAGAAAACAGGAACTTAAAATGAGAAATAGAATAAGGGAAGGTGTTTTTCATCATGTTGCAGGATAAATCTCTTTCCATATTTAAATTGTAAACTTATCATCTACTGTTTTATTAAGAATCCTCTGTTGGTGACTAGAAAAGCAGGCAGAAGTCCCACAGTACCTAGACTCTTGCTGAAGCATGATAACAAATAGTAGTTGAGATGTGACAAATACCTCCTCTCATCTGTTTTCCTGAGTATGTATTTATTTATGTCTAGATGCATATATATGTGTGTATATATATCCCTAACGCAGACACTAGAAGGAAATGTTCACTTTTTCAGCTCCTGGTAGTTATCAGAAACACTGTTTCCTTCTAATCCAAGGTGAATAGATAATTAAAAGAACATATACTTATGCAGAGGATTTTCAGAAAAGGTACTACCTTGTTCATGCATATTTGCCAGCATCTATTAGATGTTCTACCCTCTTAGTTCATCTGGTTAAAGTTGCAGTTTATCTACCTAGCGTATAAATTTGACAGACAGATAAGTGGACTCACATGTTGAGTTTATGTGGTATGAACCACTTTCAGCTTGTACTGTGGGCCATAACAGAGTATGAGTCCATCATAGGTTAGAGCCTTAAACAGCCAGGAATAGGTCTGGAAAGGAGCAAGTAAAGTAGATTGTACTAGAAATGGTGAATGCACTGCACAAGATGGAATGCTCTTTTCTTGGGAAGAATTTTGCTGTTTCAGGGCCAGACTTCCAGATAAGTCTTAAAGTAGGTATTAGTTTTCTTGTGTTTATTCTGACTGCTGTGCAATTAGTTTCTAATAACATCTAATTTAAGGGAAGTGATTTCCCCCTGAATATCTATATTGTCTTTTGAATTTTGACTTCAATCCTCCAAAAAGGTAGCTATCAGATTGCTGATATCTGATAGTCTATAAGGTTCTCTGAGAAAAAAATAGTTGTGCTGTAAAACTGAAAGTTGTTTGTAGACTGTTGTGGGTGCATCCATTCTGCCTTTTTCTGACTTCCCCCTTCTGGAAGAAGAGAAAAATGTAAGGATGTTGAAAAGCCACTCATGCACTGATGTCTTAGTTCGAGACAATGTTTTCAGAGAGAAATGTTACAGAGTAAATGTTTCCTCTGAAGTGTAAAATTTGATAATTTTTTACCACCAATATGAAATAGATGTTCTGGCAAAAATGAAGAGGAAAAAAAGTAGTTTATTGACAAAACACAGTGCCCACAGGACATAGATAAAAAGTAACTGTTAGATATTTAAAAGTCCAGGAATACATGCTGCTCCCTCCCCCCACAGCCACTCAGCCATGTGGTGCGGAGAAAAGATGGTGGCTCCTGTCCCCGGCAAAGAGAAACAAAAGAAAAAAAGTCTACATGGCTGCTCATGTGGAACATCATGGCAACAGTGGAAAAACCTGGAGGCAGTCCTCTCCTCACAGTGGATGAAACAGAGGGCTCCGTGTGCTTTCCTCTGGCCGGCTTGGCTTCTCCGGAGTCTGGGACGATACAGAGTGGCGCCCGCTGCTTTTTCCCTGCCGCACCCGGCTGGTCGGCACTTGCCTCCTGGTTCTCGGACCGCAGCCCTGCTAATCCTCTCCAGAAAATCACAGGAGTCGCAGAAGCGGATAGCAGTCCAGGAAGAGCTGTTTGCCCAAGCTAACAAACACGATCTAGCTAAACGGCAACAACATAACTCCGCCGCACTCAGTGAGCTGAGCTCAAAAAGCAAATGGCTGTGTGGAAGCCCCTGCTTTTAAACTGCCCACACTTCCTTCCCAGCTGCCCCTGCCCCTTCTTCTGGGTTGCATTTAAAGGCACAGACACCTGATGGGCATACAAGCTGATAGAATATAGGAATACAGGATTGGCACAAAATCAACCCAAGACAACTGAGATCATGACAATTTAGTATCAATAAAAAAATCTTTAAACACAAGCAAAGCAAAATGAGGAATTCGTTCACTACTTCCCATCATCAGCCAGATGTCCACCCTAGGAAACTGGGCTTCAGTCTGCCTAATGCTTACTTGTGAAAATGTCATAACCACAGTATCTACCACTTCCTCCTGCTTTTCCTGGGCTGTCATTGCTCAGCATGATGTCATTTGATATGGTACATCCCTCTGGTCAGTTTGGGTCAGCTGTCTTGGCTATGTCCCTTCTCACCCCTTTATCCATGCCCAACACACTGACATAGGGAGTGACGGGTATGTGGGGACAGACTCAAGTGACAACTTTGGAAGGTTTCAAAGATGCACGTGCTCCTTTCTGTCTGATTTTTCAAAGTCCATTGCTGATATTCACCCCGAACTGATAATCAATGCAGTATGTAATCAATGGAGTATGATGGGCTTATCGATCATATTACTAGGATGGAAAAATGTAAGCAATGTAAGCAGAATAAATTTATAATGCATTTATTTCTTTACAATCTAATATAATAGTCTATTCTAATAATGAATATCATTTGTCAGTCATCTATTTTTGAAAGGGGTTATAGGTTAGAATTCTTTCCTCTGCTGTCAGAATATATTTGTATAACACTACAGAGTACATGCTGGTTTGTGAATCTAGCAGCATCAGAATACTCAGTGAACCCAAATGCAAGTACTCCTCTAAGATTTTTTTTACATTATTTGAAAAGGAGTCAACAAGTTTGATAGATAGTTTAATAATGTTGTAAAATATTTCAGCAAAGTGTAATTTCCCTTGGATATTACAACTGTTCTGAAAGATTATTATAGGGCCTCCAGTCTTTGTACATTCATTTCTGAAAAGTGCTCAGAGATAATCATCTGTACTATTTTGATAAGAAATGTTTAAATGCATAAATGGTTTCACAAAATTTAGCTTTGTAAGGATGGAACATACTGAGGAGGACTCAAAACATCCTTTCACTGTATATTCCATGGTGTGTTTTGGCACAAATAAAGATGTGTTCAATGATTTGAGACAGCCAGCTTTGTCTCTGACTGGGCAATGTCTCAGTGGCTCGTATTTCTGCCTCTAAGGTATGTCCTAAGGTACCAAATTTCCACAGAATGAGTTTGCACAACTACAGGTACCTAGGAAAACCAAGAAAAGGATGGTGTAGTTATGTGTGAGCATAAGTGGGAAACGACAAATACACCTCAGAGTCCTGACAGCAGCCAAAGTCAGGGCCAAATGCTGGTACACAAGATAGTTTTCTGTCATTTTTTGGAACTCTGCTGGCAACCTGCTTCCCATCACAGAGAAATTGGAGTGTGCCGACATCCTGTATATCAGCCTTATGGAGCTCCTGCCTACTGAAATGGCATTTAGAATTGGACCAATACCTCAAGGCATTCATACAGTGCTTGAAATTGCAGTTGTGATTGGAATGGGCCAAAAAATCTTCACCTGCTCTGAGAAATTTTGTAGATGTTGGCAAACCTTACAGGCATCAGTGAATGGAAGTAAATGTGCTAAAATTGGGAAGTTTTGGCATAGTTCACAACATGATTTTTTTTTTTTTTTTCTGCAGGACAAATGTTTTCTTCCTAGTACATCGACTTTCATGTAACATCTATGGAGAAGTTATTCCAGGTCAATATTTACAGGATAGCCATAATCAGCATAACTGTCTTAGACAAAATGATAGAAAGAGGTGCAATTTTTTTTTTTGTTTCTGTAAATGTGCTACACCCAAGATGAGCCTGTCCTGTGAATAGTCACATAAGACTGAAAAGTATATCATTTTCCTCCAGAATCTGAGGCACAGATTGATCTTGAGGTTTGGAAATATTTTGTTGTTTATTGGAGGAGTTGATGATTGCCTTTGCTAACAATATTTATTTTAGACCTAGATAAGCTGTTCTTTAGAGTTCTTGGAATTATTTACATCAGACTACTTAGGAATATAAGGCATAGAGATGTCTAAAGATTCATATTTTACCAATCTCATAGATAGAAGTATTTGCTTATAATTTTGAAAACCCTTCTAGCTGTCATTCTGGATCTTCAGGATTTGCAGTACTATTAAAAATTTGACCTTCAAATGTTGAATAAAAAGATATGTATCTCCCCAGACCACTGCTAATTAGAACAACCTAGATAAAAATAAATTTTCTTCCAGGCTCCAGAAACCTTACATGTCAGATATTTTGAAAAGGCATTTTTATATCTTACTTGTATTGGTGTTATGATTTAAATATTTTTCCATAGTAAGCTGCATGCCACCCATGAAGATAGAAATTATGCTCAGTAAAGCACATAATTTTCAGTTATGCAAGAAGCACTTTTTTTCTGTAATCAGAACATGAGATGTGAGATGACTAACAGCTTATTTTACAAGCCCACATTTTATCAGAGTCAAAAATTCAAAATAAAGTCTTCCATATGTAATTACAAAATTAAAAAGTTACTTTTTTTTGTTTTTATGATATTAGCTAGTACATTTGGTATGATAGTTTGTATTTTACAGAGGGATGGGGACTACTTTAATTTTATATAACTTTTCATTGTTTTGTCTTAAATTTTTTGATGTCTTTTATCAGTAAATTGTGCTGCTGAGATAAGTTTGTTATTAAAAAAACTCATCTTTAAAAATAAAAACTCTATTAGTGGACAGGAGTGAGCAAAAGTAACATTTAAAAAAAAAAGAAAATATGTAGAATTTACTAGCATATTCCAGAAGCATAACCTACTGAAAATACAATAAATCTGTGGTGTCACTTGTTTGCCATTTTATTCTTTCTCAGACATTTTATATAATTAATGAATCAACTCTGTAAAAATGCTTAAAATAGTATATATTCACCCTTGACAAGTATTTGTATTTTTTATACTACTGCTAACAAAGAAACATTGCAAAGATGAAATTATATTTTAGGTCACATTCTAAATCTTCAGTATTATTTTGTGCGCGAAATGGAATCTGTTCAAGAAAGGAGAAAAGTCAGCTCCGAGTGATGGAGAATAAAGAAGTATCATGAAACACTTTAGTTTCCAGTTAGTCAAGATGTACTGATGCCCCATTTCCCAGCTCATTATGATAAGGTATAATCTGACATAAGAAATGCTTTCTTAATTCCAAAGATTTATACTGAACTGTATAAACTGTCCTTACAAGAGTACTGCCTTTTATTGATCCCACTTAATTTTTGTGCTTGTGCTTTAATGTGGGCATGAAATTTAATGCCAAAAGTAAGATACCTTCATCACTTTTGATGTCAGAAGGAACCTTTAGATATTATTCTAATTCCTGCACAGGAATATTAACAAAATTGTTATTTGTGATATGCGCAACAGCTTAAAAGAATAAAAGACTGATTAAATGGTTGCTTGCACTATTCAAAAAGAGTATACACAGGTTTAAAAGGAAAAAATGTAATTTTTAATATATAAATATAGACAGGAAAATAATGCACTCACTTGTCCTTTGAATTTCTAGTTAGTACAGCACAAATTCTGCTGGTTGTAATAATTTAATTTTCAGTATTTTCCAGGTTAATATGACTTGCTTACAGAGAAATTGCCACAGGAGAGGGGCACCTTCTGGGGGGTGTGAGCACTACTGGTCAGTGGGATCTTAATTTATTTCTCACAACCATCAGCTTTTCAACTGTCCTGGCCCTGGGAGGTAAAAGAACAACCACAAAAAATAGATGCTGAATTCTGAGGAAGAGGAGCTTGTTTTGGCCAGTGACTTTCATGTTTCTTTTTTCATATTTATAGTGTTGTATGGAAATACAAGACTATGACCTCATCTTCAGTCCTTGTGGGCATGTACACTCTGGCCCTGGTGAAGTGTCTCTTTGAAGTATCATTTTTGCATGAACTTACGAAAGTTATAAATGAACTTTAGGGCCCTTCAGCGTGAAATGCAAACACATAAAAAGGGATAGCCTTGATAGTAAAATTGAGGAAGAAGCAGGGAAAGAAAAAGAAGGGAACACGTCAGAGACAGAGATGGAGAAGAGGAGCAGCTCACTGGGAGGAATATGAATTATTTATGGGAAATAAGCCACATCCTTCTTGGCAAAAGCCTGATAAGATTGTGGACATGGTTGGAAGAAGATGAGACACTAGTAAATGTATGAACATCTCACATAAGTAATTCTAGCAATAAATATTTCTGTGCCTCCCACCAGCCTTCTCCTCCTGTACCTCTTTGTAATTTCACTGACTTATCTCTGCAGTAAAAAAATCTAATTAGATTGCAAAGAGTAGCACATTAATTAACAGATAAACTAACAGTATTAAACAGCAATAGTCTAGAAGATGACTCTGGTCTTCCTAATTAGACAGCTCTCTCAGTGTGAAGTAGGAAAAACAAGTTACACAACAGCATAACACAAAGGCCAAGAAGGTCCATTATGTTGGTAGCCAGTGAAGAAAAAAGGGACATGAGAAAAAAAATACTGAAACACCACTTATGCTCAGTGATCTATAACTGCTTCATGAGTTGCACTGAGATTATAACAGATTTAAATTCAGCATATTTGATCAGCTCTACTGTCATCCATTTTTCTTAGGAAAAGCACCCCAAAGAGTTGAATAGTAGGGATCAAAATGTTGTCTTTGTGTTGTCTTAACTAAGATGAGAGCTGTGCAATTATTTATTTAGTCATTTAGCCAAAATGTTTCTTCCCATTCACTTTGTAAACTGAGCTGGGCTTGGTAGAACAATAGGTTTCTTTTTGTTTCAGAGTATTTCAAGTTTCTCTTTCAAGTTATGTATTTATGTTAGATTGTTTTATTGTTCCATTTTTATATTTTACTGTTTAAAGTTCAGTGAAAAAGGATTGTGCCTGAAATCATTTATGTACATGAAGGACATTGACTGGCTAAAAAATGCCCATTAAGTTCAGTGAGATTTTTGACATTAGTAGCTTAGGCAAGGAGGAAAAAGTACTGCAAATATTGGCTCAAAAGCTGGATACCATCCATTCCCACATGACCTGTACAGCATAGTCTGGTGATAGCTGGCACATCTAGAAGAAGCAAAAAGAGATCTGTTTTCCTTCACTGAGGTTAAAAAAACTGAAAAGTCCTGTTTTTAATTTAAATTTAATTTATCTTGCAAATCTCTGCAACTCTAAATATTTAGTTAACAAATCAGTTGCATGAATAATGTGTAGGAAAAAGGATAGATAATTTGGCTGTGGTTAACAAGGCAATATATTTGTTGTCTGTCTGTAAAGGTATACTTAAATATTAGTATTGTCAAATGGTTTGTGTTGTCTATTTAGCAGAAATGCAGAGCTGCTCCTTAAAGGAATAGAATACTAAATTCTGTTAAACTAAAAGTTATCCATAGGAGTTGGAGAGACTAAGAATTGTTGTTTATGCTGAGGTCATTTTGTGCTTAACAGAATTTCCATAACAGATAGTAACACAGGATATCAACAGATGTGCTGGAAAGTAGTGCTATTGCTGAGTGTTCTACTCTAAAATTCAAAGCAATGTTGATGCTACTGAAGCTGAAATAGCTTTGGTTGTGATGGGATTTTCTTGTAATAATTCTTCAGTGTAGACAAGGTCATCTGAAGCAGTTTAAGGACCTTCAAATGAAAAGAGTGTACAGTCCATTTGATCTCCCCTTGGCTTTAATTACATCTGCCTGCACAGCAGTGCCCTAAAGGATCAAGGATCTTTGGGAGAAAACAATTCTAAGGAATCAAAAAGTTACTACCAGAAGGACCCACCCTTATTGAAATAAATTACTGGAAAGGATATGGACCATGGGGTTTTTTGATTGTTATTTGTTTTTCTTGTTTTAACTCTTACTATATCTTTCTTTAAAAAGAAAATGTTGAAAATATATTTGCTTAAACATTTTAGAAAATTCAGTGAGGTTTTTCTTTCTGGGTTTTTTTGGGGGGGATAGAAAAAGATTAAGAATTAAAAGTCAACAGAAACTGGGGGACTAAGACCTTGCAAGTTTATAATTCTCAGCATAGCTAGAGATTTTTTTCCCAAAGGCGATCAGGTAATGGCGAAATGTCCTACTGTTGTAACAAAGAGTTCAAAGAGTACTGAAGATCTCTTAGTGACCCAGGTATTTCTCTGTAATGTCTTCTTCCACTTTTTGTAGTAAATAGAAGATTGCTCTGCTCTGAAAACATACTCCTTTGAAGAAGTTTTGCCCCCAGAATCATCCCAACAGCAGCTTGGAGTCTGCAAGGCTGAGCAGAAAAAAAAATTGGTTGAGTTCCATGTGATGCAATATCTGAGGTTCAGCAGCAATAGCATCATTTGCAAGCTCTTTAATTAACTTGGACTTGGCAGTGTTTGTCAGTGGGTTGTTTTCTCTGCAAAAGTCTTTTCTCATTATCATAAGCATCTTGCAAAATCCTTAGAGCATGTTGAAGAAAAGAAAAAGACATGCATACTTTCACCTTTTGTTCTCCTTGTGTTTATTCGTCATTGCAAGTAAGCCTGACTTTCCACAGAAGCTGAGTTGTGTGGAGGGACAAATATTGCTTTTATGCAATAAGAGTAGTGTCTGATTTCTCTGAGAGTTTACAACTGTTCATCAAAAAAGTAAACAAAAAGGTCCATAATTCATTCCAAAACAAAAGGTATGAATATAAAGAGTTTTATATCCTTATTTTTTCTCATCCTCCAAAAATACAGGATTGCTTCCTGAGAGGTTTTGGCAGATGTAGTTTAGGTGTCTTCTCTTCTTGGGCTTTGATTTCTAACCAGATTCATGTCCTATAAAACACTGTGGACAGTCTTTCTGATATTTAATGCAGTGACTCAGACAAGCAGACTAGAGAAGGAAACACAATCCTGCAAAGAACCACACAGAAAGAAGGAAAAAAATAGCAGTGTTACACGGACTATATCTGCTTAAAGGCACTGAATTGGCACTTTTCAACAAACTTCAGAAATTATGAAAGCTTTATCTTTAATCATTCTCATAAGGCCTGGTAACATTCACCAGTCTACTCAGCTTCAAGATACCAATGATACAGAGCTGTTTGCCTAAAGCAATAATGTTGGATCAGAATAACTCCAGATTTATCAAGCTGCAAATGCTGACATGCATATCTACATCGGGACAGCATTGTGTGTACAATTTTCATTGTTCATTAATACAATATATACAATTTGTTTCCATTGTTTGTTTGCTTGTTTGTCTTGAAAATGAAAATTAAATGAAAGATGCAGATTGTGTAAAACTGCCTTTAACTATTACTCATCATAGCAAGTAACTTTTTGGTTTTGTTAGTAAAACCATTGTTGAGTCATTTATTACAAGAAGAGCAGAATTTTTACTTAGTAAGGGATTTTTTTCATCCTATTTGTAATTAGATATAAGTCATAGCTCATCTTTACTTGCTACATGGTAAATGTTTTATGCATTTCTTGTATCTACAATACTCCTTGTTGGTGTTAAATTTTCAATTTGCAATTCTTACATTTTGATTAAACCCCCCAGAAATTAATGGGCAGTAATCCACAAGAAAAAAAGATGAAAAATAATTTCATAATGGTTCATTTTTCTCACATTGATTTCTGATGGAGCAGATTGCTCTTTATGCTTTTGAATGTCAAAGGCACATTTCTGTCAGTACTTATACATTGACTCCATAACAAATATTTCAGATTTTATTTTTCCTCATCAAAGGAAAAAAAAAATCAAATGCATGTTAGGTTTTCTTTCTTTAAAAGAAAGTTGATGCATTACTCAGGAGTTAGTCAGTTATCTTTGTTAAATAGATGGAAGTCTAATCCTTCACTGGCACTAGTGATTAAAAACGTGGTTTCTGACAGGATGTCTTAAGAAAGTCAGGAGTCTGGAAACTGACTTGAGATGTTCTGCTGCTTCAGCCATACTTTCATTGGGAAAAATTCTTAGACAGGAGGAACAGCAATACTGACCGCACAAAGAACTGCAACATGCAAAAACTAAACATGAATTGTCAGGTTAATTACCTCTACATGGATTTCTTTTACTGAAGACTTATATTTTAAAGTATACTGACAATAGTATCTGCATTTATATTGGCATTGATTTTTTGTTTTAAGATGCTGGTGCATGGGGAGAAGGAGCTCACAACAGCTTGTGTCCATTACTTGTTACCTTAGTTATAATTTTTCTGTTTTGATAACATTTTCTGCCATATCTATAAAGTCTTTCTCCCATATACCTGTAACAATAATTTGTTAAACACAAAAGGAAACAATTTTCTTTTGCAAACCAAGTCCATGATATGTGTATATGCAAGATGCAACTATCACTTTACATATTAGGTTGTATTGCAGTGTTGTAAGCTAAGGGAGATTTTTCTTTTATGTGCTTTACTTACTTGATTCATTCTAAACAGTGTTGTCTGGATAAAGAGCAAAAAATAACACTCAAACACCAGATTGATCACAACCAAATCAATAGGGAAATTTTCTCTGAATCCCTTGTATCAACATAGAGGAGGAACAGGTTTAGAGAATGGAATGTGGCAGCTTTAAGCAATAAAATTTACTTTTCCACATCTGAGTTATAAGGAAGTTTTTATTCGTGTGTAATATTCATTGCACCATGATTGAACAGCAGCATCTTGTGAAGCTGGAGTGAGTGGTGCATGCACACTTGCATGCATTTTTTATCCACCCAGTACAATCTTGAGTGTTATCCTCCCTTTGTTAATTAAATGTAATCAATTATAGCCTAAGTAGAGGCTATAAAATTTCATCCATTGTGTGAACATGATTATTTGCTGTAGTGACAGTCACTAACATACAGAGATGGTTGAATTATTTTTAATAATCAGGTTTTTGAACACAGGTTTTTGAAAATTACTGTTGAAAAAATAATTTAATTAATTCCATCATCTGAAAAAATACTGCATAATTTGAAGACTGAAAGAAAGTGTTTCTTCAAATAATTTGCAAACATAGTTTGGCTTTATCTAATAACAGATTAATGGCCCTAAAAAGAAAAAAAATGCTCCCATCTGAAAGAAAAGCTATATATATGTTCTTATACAGATTGTCTTTATTTTTTGGGGGAAAAAAAATTAACAGGTTTTGGTGATGTTTCTTTTCTTGGAGATACAGTCTTACAATACTTTGAGCCTTCCAGATGTTTCAAACTGATTAACAAAAAAAATGCCATTTCCTTCTCTTACTTTATGTGACTCTTCTATTAAGAAACAGATTTAACTTTTGTTTCTCTGTCAGGAGCATGTAAGTTTAGAGAAAAACACTAGAAAAATATTTGAGTAAACGAATAAATAATTTTAGATTCTAGTATCAGGTTCTATTTTAGAGCTTGAAAACAAATGAAATTACCCACTAGTACAGAAAAAGTAAATCAGTAGTGATGGATGAAGAACTGAAATTATAACAACAATATACTTTGTGATTTAAGTATTGAACCGGGTACATGTGTTCACTGGATATGAGCAGGTTACTCATACTCTTCCTGAGAAGAAGGTCTCATCTTTCTGTATTTTTTTAGCTTTTAATGATGAGAGTAATCCAGAATTCAGGAGACTGAATTACTGGCTGAGCAGAGCCTCCTGAAATGCATGGTACAATTCCTAGGGGAGGAGCAGCAGTCACAGAGCTCAGATACCATAACCAAACTCCTGCTGAACAGGCTGTTCTGGCAAGTGGGCAATTTGATGATCTTAAGCTCTGCAATACCAGAAAATCTTGTACTGTAAAGCCTGCTAGAGGTTATAGATAAGTCATGTCTGGCTGTAGGGAGGTAGACACAATATACACTGGCCTTGGAAAGTGCAGCCTGATGAACACAAGGAAAATCACTTGCCTGATAAACACAAGGAAAATCACTTGTCAAAAAAAGCAAATCTTCCTTTTCTTGGTTCAGGTAAGGGAAAAAGGTGAAAACCCGGTTAACTGAAACGCAGTGCTTCTGGCAGAATAAAATGTGCAGATAAGCTCTGAGCATGTGAGTCCTACTCAGTGAAATCTAGAGATCCCTTTGAACCTTTGTGACTTTGTGCCTGTGTGCTCTTACCTAATGTGCTTCTTGTCATGGAGAACATTTCTACAACAAAAATGTTTTTTCTGTCTTAGGGAACTAGCTCACTTTATACATGTGATACAATGCAAGTTAAGCATTTCATATTGTAAACAGTGTTGCAAGTGATGCTGATGCTGTATTCTCAATTATGAATTAGATTATTATGAATCTTTAAATTTTTGCTAATCATAACTCAAATACAGCACGCGTCACTTAAAATTGGTAACTGTATACCCTTTTACATCTGGGGGCTCTTTACATCTAAAATTATTGGACTTTGACTGAGCCAAGGTAGATCTTAATCAACATAGATCATCTGAAAATAAAGCTTTGACTCATAACCTTGAATAGAAGCAGGGCTTTTTAATTGAACACACTAAAAATATACAAAGGATAGAAAATCACTGAATCTCGCCACCATTAACTTCATACTTGATCTCTGGATGACAGAGTTGGTGGCTTGGGTTTTATGGCTTACAAGTTTGAAATCCAAGAACTTTCTTACATCACAATGAGATCCAAGAACTTTCTTACATCACAATGAGAAACACAACACTGAGTAGGGAATATATTAGAGGTATGCATGATCTTGGATATGTTGGATGTTAGGCCCAAGAGAAAAAAAGTATTTGACTGAATTACTTATCTTGAGTTATTTGCCTAAAATCAAGTACCAGTGATCTGCTTTTCCTGTGTTATGCTAAACACAAGATATTTTTCTCTGATTAGTTTGGAAATAAGACAGTGAAACTGTCTGAACTGTAGAACATGTGCAAAGATATCCTGCTATCATTTAGGCTAAAGAATTTTCCTCTCTTAACTCATCATTTTGTATTGAAATACAGTAGCTGAAAATAGCAATGCACTTCATTTTAGTTTGTTTCCTTAAAATGAGTTGGTACACCAAGATGGAATTAGCAGCAGCAGCAACAGTCTGAGAGTTGGAAGATTACACATATATTAGAAATGGGATTTAGTGACACACATTTGTGTGCCTTACACAACAGCAAGGTTACTCACTACAATAAATATGAGTGCCTCCTGGACAAAACTGTCACAGTCTTGCACTCCTTACTCTTTACAGTCAACTGCAGAAGTCAGAATGAAAATTGGGAGATTTTTACTGTATGAGCTTTGAGTACAGGAGCTTGAAACTGTCCATGCACCATATTCCTTAACTGTTGTGTATGCATCTTTGAAAGTTCAGTTTAAATATGAGCTCCATGGTTGGAAGAAATAAAGAATATGTATTTAGGAGTCATTGTGTGAATAAAGGAGAGAGAACTTGAGTGAGAAAGAAGAATTTGGTCTTGAGTTATGAGCGTTCTGAGAGCATCCCCATTAAACAATGTGGAAAGATTATATACCAGGAGATGATTGAATTAAGCAGCATCAGCTCAAAAAGAAATCAAAAGGAGAAATTCTAAACTGGTATTTTGTTGGTCTGTTGTGTGCCTTCCCATTTTCATGTAGCTGTAAATATTAAAACCAAGGCTCCAGCTGGTCATCCATTTCCTTAATGTTTTAATAGATTGTGTTGTCCATTTTGTAGCTTATTTATTCACTGAGTAAATTGAGTGTAAATGTTGTAAGACACAGTGCAACTCCTTTCTCTGAAGTAGTTTTTTTCATTAAGTAATGAGTGAGTCAGCATGTAATGAGGATTGAGACTTGTTTTGGCCATTTACTGTGTGAGAGTCAGAATTGTCCTCTTCTATCGACCTGAAGCTCTTGTGATTTGCTTTTTTAATAAACAGTGAAAACGTTACTAGAGGTTAGCTGTTTTCAAGTAAATTAAGTCCTTTCTGTACCTGGTTTCAGAGTTTAATTATATACTTTAATGTTCCCATTGAGATACAATGGGAAATGACTGGTTTCAAAATAAAGAAAAAAAAAAACGTATTTATGGTTGCAAGGAGCATTTCTGCCTTGTAAATCAGCATAATAAAATGCAAAAAAGCAGACTTTTTTAGAGTATTTTAATTTTACATATATTTTTACCAAATTTATTTTAAAGTACCATAGCTAGAGAATATTAGATCATAGAGAATATTTTGCTGTGTCTAATTCATAGATACAAGGTTCCTGACTTTTAATTTTCACAATCATAAATGAACCTTGTAATTCTACAAATATGAAAACTTTTCAAAGTATAAAAACCCACATACAGCCATGAATTATGCATTTTTTTTTCGTGCTCAGTCTCTTTTTTTCCCCTAGGAATAGATTTCTTGAAATAGACTGCATCTCTTACCATGCATTCTAATTGGTTTTTTGAAGTCATAAATCAGATTATGGAAGAATAGTTTTTGTCTGAGGTGCAGATTATTTTGGGTTACAGCCTGAGTTCTCTGTGGCACTGTTAGTAGTCCACTATTGGAGTATAGCATGCACTATGGCTTATTTTGTAAACTGTGGTTAGAATGCATAGCTTAAAACTGAATTGCAAAATGTATTATAAACGTGTTCATTTTCTCATTTATTCATTTCATAGCAAAAATATAGTAGTCTATTTTAAAATCTTCCCATTTAGTTTTTGAAATTTGAAGAATTAATGAAAGAAAATTTGCTTGAAATTCTTATGTTATATTAGATCAGGAAGGAAAAAAGTATCAGCAAAAAAAATCTTTAACTTTATATCATTGAGTGCTTGAAAACTCATCCTATTTACACACACCTTTAAGAAAATAATAGTGTAGCATATTTGGAGGCTTAATCTGAGTTCTAAAACTTTCAAATTTTTTAGTATTTTCTTCTTTGTATGCTGTAACTAATGCAGAATTTAGTTGTAACTGCAGATTACTTCTGTGGTATGTACAGTCATCACAATATTTTTTTTTTCTTAAGCAACAATTATCTTGTATAAAAGTTTAGTTTAATAGCTACATAAAGAACCAAATTTTCCTACTGAAAAGAAAAAGTGGAGGGACACACACGTACACATACAGGACAGCTTTTAGCCATAGTCATTATATACTACATTTCTTTATATTGTTCTGTTTCCTTTTTTAATTTTGTTTTTACTGCTTTTTCATTTCACTTGTTGCATTTGCTTCTCATTAGACAGGAAATTATGGCAGATAAAGGATATTTAAATATTTATATAGACATTTTTATATTGACATTTATATAGACATTTGTAATTATTATATTAGGAATATTATATGAAGATAATAATAGGAAAAAATGTCTGTACTTCGAAATTCAGAAAGAAAACAGAAGAGTAACAAGTGCTTTTTTTATATCTTCAGTGGATATTGTGCTCAGAACTTGGCAAAGCGTTTTTACTGCCTTAGGGAATACTTCCTCACAGATTTGTTTGGAGAGTTTCTGGCAGGTATACAAAAAATAAAAATAAAGTTCATGTCATTTACCCAAGAATTGAGTTTAAAATACTCCTTGACAAAACACTATTTGCTGCTGCGATACTGCAATGCTACATACACGTTATATGTAATGTAAAGAAAAGCAAGGGAACAGCTCCATACCTCCTAGCAAAGATATTTTTTCTCTTTCAAGCATTGACATCACTTGACAGATAACAACAGGATTCAGGATCAGTGCAGTGGAAACTAAGCAACAGAAGGCATAGGATTGATTTTTCTTCTCCATGTGCTTCTAGAATATGAATAAGTATACATTATTGTATATGCAAGATACATCTCTATTTGTATTGCATTTTATTTTCTTTGTTGCAAGTGCATTGCCTTTTGAAAAAGGGAGTAAAGGCAGTGTGAGTTTGGCTCCAGCAGACTTCAAGCCAGGGCTGCCCATGTCCTCACTGCTGGGCTGTAGTGCCTGAAGGCAGTGCTCAAACATGATACCTTTGGCTCTCTGCCTCATTGTAAGAAAACATAAAAGAGGAGGCAATCTTTTGATGGCTGTGCTGGGCCATGGCTTCCTCTTTTTTTTTTTTTTTTTTATTGTGGCAATGAGATGTAGCAATGCATCTCTAACATCAGCTCAGCTATCATGTTGACAGCATATGGAACTACTGAAAAAGCAGATTAGGATTTATCTGAAGAAATTTCTGTACATCTAGTTTTTTTGTGAGTAATGACAAAATGAGGCGTTACTTTTGGTATGATTCTGAGCCTTCCCGCTTGTTTTGTTAGAAGAAAACAAACTTTTTTGCTGTCAAAATATGTTAACCATACACTGTTTATGCACTTATATTTCCCATAATTATATTTTAGAATCTGTGACTAATAGCTACAAGTGAAACTACAGATGTGGAATAGTTTGGGGCAGCCAGAGGTGCTTTGATGCATGCCTGACACATTTAGAATGTAGATGCTCAATGTATGGCTATTGCCATCTATTATTGTAATACGAGTAATTCAGACATAAGGTTCAAATTATGGGGTAAGAGAAGAATGCTAAAAGTAAGAATCTTTTCCCTGAAGCTCATTTAGTCTAAACAGATTGTTGGTTTAAGCAGATGAAATAATGGAGAAGAGATAACAAAGTGAGAAAATTTCACCTAAGGTTGCTGTCAGTCAGTAGTACAGAAGTTTTATATCTTTAATCCCTCTGAAATATTCTGTACAGGCTTTGAAGAGTCAATCATTCAGAGATCAGTAGCAATTTAAAAATATGTTTACATGTTGAGTTTGTAATTTAGGAGGAGAAACATATTGCTATGGTTTTTGTTCACTATATGGTAAACATTTTTCTGGAAAACATTTTGCTGTTCTGCTTTGTTCTGAACGCTGTTATTTTACTGTGTCAGGAAGCAGGGAATTTTTAGTAACTCCAGGCAGTACCTTGATCAAAGTAGCAAAGTAGCTGTGCAGAAATCTCAGTACCTTGTGAGTCTTTGTGAATGAACATTTCTTCATTCTTAAAGTGCTGACATTGAGATTAGTTATATTTCTTTCACAAGAAATGGAGGAAAAGAAGTTCTGGAGCTTGAGCCTGATTTGAGGCCATTTCTTTATAATTAGTTAATAAGTTATTTTGGAGCTGTCTTGGGTTGATGTTGTGCCAATCCTGTGTTCCTATATTCCTTCAGTTTGTATACCCAAAAGGTGTCTGCACCTTCAAATCCAACCTGGAAGAAGGGGCAGGGGCAGCACGCGGGCAGTTTAAAAGCCGGGCTCGTCAGCCATGTTTTTGCTCAGCTCGCACCTCGCGCTTTGCAGTGGAGTTATATTGTTGCCGTTTAGCTAGCTCGGGTTTGTTAGCTTGGGCAAACAATTTTTTCCCTGGACTGCCCCCCACTTCTCCAACTCGTGTGATTTATCTTCTGGAGCAATTTAGCAGCCAGTGCGGACAAACCTTGCCACTA
>CM019215.1:101971296-102016216 GCA_009741485.1 Malurus cyaneus samueli
TCGTTCTCGTTCCCAGACTCTGGAAGAAGCCAAGCTGGTGACAGAAAAACACACCAAGCCCTCAGTTACATCCACAGTGAGGAATGCCTCCAGTTTGCCACTGTTGCCTGAGCGGTCATGTGGACTTTTTTTTTTCCTTTTGTTTCTTTATTCCTGGGGGATAGAGCCGCCATCTTTTCTCCGCACCATTGGCCAAGCAGTTTGTGAGGGGAGGGGGCAGCATGGTTTGGTTTTAAAATCTAACAATTTTTTATCTTGTCCTGTGGGCTGTGCGTTTTGTTAATAAACCACTTTTTTCCCCTTCACTTTTGCCTGAACATCTATTTCATATTGGTGGGGAAAAATTATCAAAATTTTTCACTTCAGAGGAAACATTTACTCTATAATGTTTTTTCTCTGAAAACATTGTCCCAAACCGAGATAGGACATTAAATAAAACGTCACTAAGTAGATTTGAGGCCCTGATCAAATTTTGCCAGAAGTACTGGACAAAAGCATAGGCAGGAAGATTTGTGACTTGGGATTTAGTTTCCTTTGAGATTCGTGAATGGGGTCACTACCACTTTTTAGAGGAAAAATGACAATACCTTAATTAATGAAATGGTTTCAATGGGATGCCTCAGACATTTACTGAGATAAGGCCTAACATCTCCCTATACAAATGAAAGTGGTGTTATATTTTCACTGTGTTAGCAGTGTTTTCCAGCCTATCCGGATAATAGGAAATCCAGTAGGGCATAAATCAAATTTTAAGTAGTTAGATTTGTACTTTCTATTTCTATGTAATTAAAAAAAAAAGTTCTCAGGTTTTCTTTCCCCCATCTTTCTTCATTTTCTTCTCTTTCTCCCTCTTTTTTAACTTTATCTTTTCTTAAGAAGGTTTTCCCCATTGCAGCAGTAACCTCTGAGTACAGTCATTGGCTGCAGGTGAACATATTTCATGTGATGGCTTAGGTCTCTTTCCTACTAGTCTTGATAGTTGAGTGGCTAAGAATGAGAAAAATTATATATTTACTCTGCAATTACAGGAATTATATGGTTTACTGTCTGAGTACTATTCTGCACCATGGTAATTATGATATTAAATAGCTGAGTGTCATCATAGAAGGAACACAAGTCATTACTACAGTCTGCATATGATAACTCTTAAACATAATTGCTATGTAATCTTCAGGTGATTGAATTATCATTCAGACTCTGCTGCCAGCACAGTTATGCGTAAAAAGTCCCTGCTTAATCAAAGATAACTGATGTCTCTTTTTTAAATTGAATTATTTTCAAAACGTGGAAATTCAGGGACAGATTCTGGAAAAATGTGGTCCTTTTACTAATCTTTGTTAAGTGTGAAATATAAATTGTCTTCAAAGAATGAGAACACCTATGCAACTGTAACAATGACATAGGAACCAAAGGACTACTTGTCTTATGGGCATCTTGTGAATCCACCAAACCACATGGTCCTGATCAGTTCTGGGTCAGATCCCTGACTATTAAAGTAACTATTGCAGATGTCTTGAAGTGGTACCAACTCACCTTAGGGAAAGGGGATACACCCCATCCAGGAGTTTCTGTAACTGTCAGAAAATACATTTTAGAAACTTTTTAGAAGACAATCTTGGACATTGTGTGTGGAGTCATATTTTTATGATGTATATTTGGTATGAAGGTTACCCTCAATATCAGTTTTCATTCATTTATAACACTTGTGTCAGGTAGTTGTATGTAGATTCAAAAGAGTAGGAGCTTTATAGTAAACTTGCTTTACATACAAGTATGACTTTGTGATTAAAGTATGACTTTCAAGCTGATGTTTCATGCTGATGTATGATAAAAAGATTACATATTTTTTTAAAAGCTATATACAAAACTCTCAAGAATAAATTTCTCAAATATCTTGACAGCTTATAAGGAAAGCAAAAGCAACAAAATGATATAATCTTCATTACAGTATTTTTCTAACCATTTTCTTTGTTTCTTAAAAAAAAAAAATTATCATTTCAGAAGTAATGGATTTACTTGAGTCATGATAACCCCTCTTCTGAAATGCCATGTTGTTGCTCCTGAATGCTTCTGCATCTATGCCTGAGTGAATATGTTCTCTTTCATGCTGATAACTTCTAAATGGATTTATTGCCCCAAAAATACCATGTATATCATTTTGATATTTAATTTTGAACTGATTCTCATGCCTGGAATTTGTCATTTGATGGAACCAGATCAACTGAGAGTTTTGGCTGCACTCAAAACTTAATACATATTGATTATTGAAATTCGCATTTTAAAATGGGTTTTACAAAGAAAAGTGATATTTCTAATATATATGCATTCTGACAAAAAAAAAAGAGAGAGCTATACTAATAATTATTATATTATTAGTCCATTTGTAAGTCTCATGTTTTACATTCTGAATGAATTTCTTCAGAATTTAGCTGGCATAAAAAATAAGGGGTTCACTGTTTATGATTTCATATCATCCAGTCTTTTCAGGTTTAGGAAGACTTGGCCATGCAAATTCAGATTGAAATATAGGCAGCTAGGCATACTATACATAGTATTTTAATGGAGTTTTGAAACAGTCTTCTGTGTTAATTACTCCCAAGAAATGTGTTTGTCTCTCTGTTTTTGTGAAGGGATGAAAGATTTAAATTAATTCCCACCATAATAGCGAAAACAAGTTAGGAATTTTAAAAAGTTCCAAGCAATCAGTGAAGAGCAGACCAGAGAAGAAGGCAAAAATCAGATGTGGTTGGAGAATATATGATAATATGCCATCCTTCTTTGCATTCAGAGCGTAAATAAATATGGTATGTCAATAAGTATAAATGCTTTTGAAGAATATGGATGGATTTTTTTCTTTTAAAAAAGAACATTTTCTTATTAATTCCTTCTTGATAATTTTATTTAATAACTATTCAAATTGTTAATTGTCAACAGTGAGGATGAAATGCTTATATAAATAGTAGCTAAGGCGCTGGTGATTTGATTATTAACAGTTTACAAAGGGGATTTAGACAAATCTGTAAATTTTTAGAGACAAATATCTGTTTGAAATCTTTTACAGAACTCAGCTTAAGTTATGAGATTCTAAATTTAGCAGAAATACAACTGCTGAACAAAATCCCTTTCTGCAGCTATTTTTAGTGTGAATCTAGCATCCAGAAAATTGCGGAAAATTGGTGTGCATTCATTAGAGATTAAGTAATGAAAATAAGACAGCATGAAATTTTAGTGTTACTATGCAATAGTGTTAGTAGTGTTATTATGTACTATTTATATGCATATTGTATTGACCTTCAGTGATTGCACCCCTCAGTTTTCTTCACATATTTTGAATAAAATCAAACATGAAATAAAAACTAGTTCAAATGACAGAATTTCATTTTTCTCAAAATTAGTTGGCATCACAACTCACCCACCATTTCTGAAATAGATAAGGCTTATGTCTGTGTTTTACATAAAGTCTAGAATTCCCAGGCTGATTGCCATGTTTTACTGTTTACAGTCCTTACAGGTACCTAGTGAATTTTCAACAAGTATCAAATGAATTATTAATGACCATCAGAAGTTTATCTTTTACTTTGAGTTATTATTAGGAAAATGTAAATGGCAGCAACTATATTTGAGAGAAACTGAAAGTTATTGAGTACAGTTTTTGCATTTGTCCTCCCAAATCTGGTTTGTTTACTTTTTTTTCTGCATTCTGTGGATTAAATTGATGTTCTGCCTGGTTCCTACTTTTATAGTATTAACTTATGGTCAGGAGAAAATGTGTTTACAATGCATATCACACCTGCATATTTGTTATTCTGTTCAGGTACAATCTGCATGTGGCATGTCTGTTTTTCCAGCGACCACAGGAATATATAATCTCTCATCAGTTATGTTATTTGCTTTTTCCTTTAGGGGCTGATGTTATCAATTTTGATGGCCATGTAGTTTTACCATACAGATTCAGGAACAAGAAAATGAAAACACTGAAAGACGTCATCTCTCTGAAATTTAAGACCTCTGAAAGCGAAGGTGTAATCTTCCACGGAGAAGGACAGCAAGGAGACTATATCACCCTGGAACTAAAGAAAGCCAAACTTGTTCTAAATTTAAATTTAGGTATGTTTAGATTTTTTCATTTTGTGGTAGTTTTAAGCTCTCCCACAAAAAATTTTGGTCAAATATTTCATCCTCTTTCCCACAGTAATATGATAAGTCATATCATTTAATCAGCTAATTTGTTGAAAATGTTGTTAATTCCCTTTCTGCATGTCCGGGTGTGTGTGTGTTTTGTTCCATTCTGTCCTTTTTTATTCCATGTGAGATGCTCTGGAAAGAAGATCATACAGAAAAGCAGGATCAGCAATAGTCATTCCCACCACAAACAAAGAAAAAAAAAAACAAAAAACCCAAGCTTGCTAGAATTATATTTGACATCAGCTATGTCTTTGTGTGAGAGAAAGACACCGTCATCACTTCTGGAGGAAATAAAGGTCACCCTTAGGAACTTTGCAAAAAACAAAAGAAGTATCAGTCTAGGAAGCTACAAGCCACATGAAATCGGAGTTCAGCAGCCTTCCTAGAGTCCAAGTAGGATTAGGAAAGAAAAACAGATTGTTTTATCAGGCAATCTTATGATCAAATCCTGTATATATTACTCTAGTTCCAGCATCCATTTGCCCTCCAAGTAGAGGACAACAGGCTCATGAGTGATTGGATTGATAAAGTACATTTATTAGGAAAAAAACCCACATTTATCTGATTTCAAGTATTTTCTCCCTTCAAACAAAAGAATTCTAGAGAAAGATTTCATGCAACTTCCTTTAATTCCCTTACAGACATATGAAGAGTAAATTATTGCATTTATTATTTACATTGAATAGTACTTATTTCCACTAGTATTTTCTCCTGCTCTTTTCCTAATTAACAAGAACAGATGAGGAGGAGGAAAGCACACCTTCCTATAGCAGTTATCTATTTTTAACAATTTTAATTGCAGTAGTTACCCTTTTGTTTCCAGTTCCTCTGTATCCTTCAGCACAGACTGTGTTTATAAGATATTATAATTTCCATATATGAGTTTGATGAGGATGTTCTTAAATCACAAGGCTGATAATGGGATTAAGCCCTGGAACACACACTCAATAAACAGAAGTAATGTTTTATTGTATTATTCTTCCTCTGCTGAGACTATTGTCTTTGCATGAGACAGTAGAAAAGGGTGCTCACCTTGCCTGGTGAGACTTACTGACTTAGTTTCAAACACCAGGGAGTAGGCAAAGGATGGGGAGACAGAAGTGGATTTCGATTTCACTTTGCACTGCATTTGACTTTGTGTTGAAGAAACTGAGGCTCAATGACATGCATGCACTTTATTTTTGTTTTTTTTTAAAACCAACAGGACCTTTGGCCTTCAGCATAAAGGCAGTATGGTCATTTGTAGGGAAGCAATGTCTTAAACCAAGGAAGCGTGATTTGCCAGAATATGTTTCCAGCATGCACAAATCTTAATGCCTGAGTTACAGGCATTCTTGAGGGTAGGAAATTCTCAGCCTCAGAAATGCTTTAGGTTCTCATGCATTCAGAACATGGAAGACTGCAATGAGTTATTGAGCAGTGCGGCAATTTTTTACACTCACTGCTGAATTAGTCATTTGCTGCTCCAGTTGGGATCCATGCTATCAACCTTTGCTGGCTTAGCTGTGTCAGTCAGATGGCAATGAGATGTGATCTCTGACTAGCACAGCTGCACTGGCACAAACCCCCTGATAACACAGCAGAGAATTGCAAAACTGTGCTCTTGCTAGTAGTTTGACTTCCAGAATAGGAAGATTGCTGTAGGAGAAGAGAACTGTAATAGCAGAAGACGTTTTTTGATGCTGTAATCTCATTCCACACTGAGCCTTTTCCTCTCTGCTTGTTGGTGTGGTGATACTGGCAGAGGCCACAAACTCAGAGTGAAAAGACTTATTGTTGCCAAGGGCTGTTATCAGTCCCCATGTCTTCCTCAGCAGTCACAAATCAGTACAGTTCCAATACAGCTCAGGACCTGGCCCAGAGGTGGCAGCTTTTCTTTTCTGTACTGTAGGATTAAAAGCAATTTTACAACTGGAAGTTGATATTGCTTCTCTGGTTCATCTCCAAATGACTGCTATTATGATTTTTTACATATATTTATACAGTTCAGTGATCAGATGCTTGCTGTATTTGATCTAGCTATTTGTATTAATGACAACAACTCTCCAGTGGGCAGAGCTCAACTTCGTTGCAGACTGACTCCTCCAGTTTATTGCATGTCTGGTATGATTCAGGTGAAACATTGACAAAGAAAGAGGACAAATGTTTGCCCAACTGGTATGAGGTGAGAAATGCTATTGCTTCTGTTCTCAGGCAGCAACCAGCTTGGCTCTATTTTCGGCCACACATCTGTGACAACAGGCAGCCTCTTGGATGATCACCACTGGCATTCCATCATCATAGAGCGCCACGGGAGGAACATCAATCTCACCCTCGACAGACACGTGCAGCACTTCAGAACCAATGGAGAATTTGATTACCTGGACCTGGACTATGAGGTAGACAGTGAAACTTCCTTCTTTTCAAATTGGGTTTGCAAAGATCAGTCCAATAAGAAGGATAATTTGTTTCACTACTTTTTCATGTTTGTTTTGATTATTTATTTCCTTACATTTCCTGAAATCTTCCTTCCAACGGTGTTCTCTCTTAAATATAAATTATGTTTCTCTTAATTAGATGACCAAGTCCCATCTGGTATAAAAATCATCTCAGCCCTTTGTTTTAAAGAGAGATCTGTGTTATTTAGCAAGCTAGGCATGCACAGTTTTAAAAATCTCTAAAAGCAGATGCTCTAAGCAGGAACTATATTAGAAAAACTATGGTGCAATGTGTTATTCCACTCAGGTGATAATTTTGCACTTGAATCAGAAAGCATTCATTTGTGATGTTGGTATTTATTTTTAGCAAAGGAAGCAGATTAGAACCTTTTCATTCATACAGATCTTGATCTGTCCTGATTTAGGTAGGTAGATACTGCGTTATGGTATCAGTAGCATCTTTTTAGAAAGAAGCAATGGAGAGTTAGAAAAGTTATAAGAAAACTTGTTTAATCAGTCAGGTCGATGCACACAAGTTTTTGTAGTAATTAAATGTGGATTTGTTGTTTGATCACACTATAGCTTCAGCTATTATGAACTTGTTCAGCTCCTCTCATCTGTTACATGAAGTTCATGACGTTGGTTATTGAAATCTTTGAATAATATTTCTTACACTCTTTACTGTTTCTAATGAGAATGTATGTGATTGTTTGTGCCAAATATATAATTTCCTTCCTTACAACTTTTTAAGATGTAGGAGCAAATATAAATGATGTCATGGAAAAAAAAAGAATTAATTTGTGTATTGATATTTTTACATTTTTTGATCAAGACTATATGAATGTTTGAAAAAGGACTCATGATTGTAAATACTTCTGAGTCAAATGTTTGATTATATTCCAACAAATCTTTATGAATACGTTGCTTGCAGTTCTAATGAGAAAATAATAAGCAAATTTGCCCATTCTTCTGTTACTTACTGAGCACTGAAGACCTGAACTGAGCTACTTAAAACTCTCATAAATAGACTTTATTAAAAACGTTCAAGTGAGTGAACTACAGAAAAAGTTAGGGTGAATGCCATAAGCCAAGGTTTTGCAATTTGTTCATACACACACACGTATATATGTAACATGTTTACATAACAAACACATTGCACACAATAAGTGTATCCCCTGTAAGAGCTGAATTCAGTGCATTCACCTTCCCATCCTGCATTGAGTGACCTCACTGGCAGCTCTCAAAGATACATTTCATCATCCATATACATAGATCTCCATGTGTTTAATTGAACTTATTTGAGTGTGTGTGTGGATACATTTCTGTGGTTCATACAAACTCAAGAGCCTTCTTCTCCTTCCTTTTGTCTCTGTTATTTCACTGATTTTGGAGTTAGATATCACAGACTAAATTTAAGGCCTTTGTGATTAGCAGGGCATAAAGGTAAAAGAATCAAAACAGTTTTTTCATAAACAAAATAGTTTCTGGATTAATCTCTTTAAGAAAAGTTAGGTAAACAAAAAAGAAGAACAAACATTAGTTCTGACTGCATTTTCAAGATCAAAAAATAGCCCTGTAAATTGCTCTTAACTCACTGTCATTGTATGGGTTTCTTTGCTTTTTCTTCTTTTCTTCGAAATTCTTTCTTGTCCATTTACTTTAATCCAAACATGACTATAACATGCGTAAAATGTTTCACAACCATTAAAATATTAGTTGCATTATCCATGTTAAGTGCTGTATCTTGTCTAAAGTCAAGTCTTGTGAATTTCCAATACTTGAGGATGTGTCCACCAGACTTTTACAAAGTTGGTGTGTGTAATTTATAAAGGTTTCAGGTTTCATCTGTATCACTTTAGTTCTTTGTATATGCCAAGTGGAAGCCTCCTCTTTGGGATTAAATTTGATATCTTTCATGCTTTTAAAATGGAAAATGTCAGCCTAGAGCTCTGTTTTCCTGCTGTTTGTAATAACAAGTGGAATTAACAATGAATAATTTTTAAAAGCTTTGTTCTGCCAAATCTCAGCAGCAGACTACAAATAGATATTTTTCTGAGCATTGGTGGGGCCAGAAAGCAAGGTGCCATTATGATTTATGCCATCATCTAATGGATATAATCACCTAACAAATTGCAGGGACAAATCTCTTGAGCCCCTTATTCTTTGCTTTTGGGCTGCAATATATTCATGAAAACATATAACATTATTCATTTCCAAATATTTCCATAAAGATCATGGTGTGGTAGAGACCTGCATAATCTCTGTGGAGTGACAGAGAAAGACTTCATAAGAGATGAACACTTTTAGTTTGTAAATATTTGAGTTTCTAACTTTTATAGCACTAGAGATTCTGGATAACCCAGAATCAATTACTCAGGGTAATGAAATTCAGCTGTAAGATAAAAACAACTCCTATCTGAATTTGATGACTGAGTCTTTGCAGTGACTGTCTTCATCTTTTCTGAGGAGATGATTTGACCAGCATAATCAACGGCTCACTCCTCATTGATTATAACTACATGAAAAAAGTATGTTCTTTGCAGAGAAAAGTCCTTCTCTCTAATAGAGAATTGCATCTTTAACTATGTGGTTCTGCAAATTCTTATGGATGAAGTAAATATATAAGCATTAAGGCAGAATAATGTGCCCTATTGGAGCCCACCACTGCTGTGCTGTAGTCTGAGCTCCGGCTCATGGTTGCAGCTGAGTGAATGATTTGAATCAGATTTTCTGGCTAATTTCATGTCTACTTTTGTTTAGAAGAGTTCTGTGATGGAAATGTATTCCAATGTCTTTGTTTGAAGTGCTTGTTTTCCAGTAGCAATCAGAAGAGCAGTTCACCTGTAAATAACTGTGATATGTTGTCTGTTCACTGCTTGGACAATTGGAATAATACTTGGGTTTGGCTACCATAAATATTTGAAATTCTTTACAATTATTTTTCTGCTTTTGCAGTATTTATTTTGATACATCTTTTTTTTTGTTTTTTTTTATTATGTTAAACAGTGTTGCCACTCTCCTTTTTTTTTTTCCATGGTGGAATGTTCAAAGAAAGCAAATAGATCAACAGCAAAATTGTTTAAAAGTCTTTGCCTTCCAGTAACTATCTACTATTTTCGGTTTCATTTGAAGATAACCTTTGGAGGCATGCCTTTTTCTGGCAAGCCAAGTTCTAACAGCAGAAAAAATTTCAAAGGCTGCATGGAGAGCATCAACTACAATGGCAATAATATCACTGACCTTGCCAAGAGGAAGAAATTGGAACCTTCAAATGTGGTAAGAGCATAATTTCATGGTAATCTACACTTCTGCTTCTCCTTCTAAAGAAGTCCAGGAGGTTTTTGAGGGTGTGTGGCTAATATTTTTGTGATATACTAGAATAATATAAAACACAAACAGATTTTAACACAAACCCAAAGATCTTATTGCATGGACATTTGTGAGTTTTTAAAAAATGCTATCATGTATCAGCATATTTTTTTCCTGGCTCTTGTTTAATCTTTCAAAAATCAACCTTTAGTGTCAGTCCGTCAGTCAGAAAAGAAAAAAAAAAAAAAAAAAAAAGGAAAATCTATAAGAACCAGTAATGCTTTTTCCCTTTCTTGTCAAATTATAGTAGTCCAAAACCAGTGCAGACAAGATTTATTATTAAATGAATTGCAGCTTTCTTGTGGCTTTTAAATCCTGGCAATATTCCACCCCTGCTGAGCTAGTTGGAATGGTGAAGTGCAAAAGTCTTTGGATGGGAATACTTCTACAGTATTTTCTGATATGGCTGAAAACCCTCAAGATATTATACTTGAAATAATTATTTGGTGTGTAAGTTACAATAAATTATTTTTTTCCTGTGTAAGTGTTCATAGTTGCTTAATGTTGCAAATTTGTCGTTTAGGCAGGTATGATTAAAGAAGAATGTACTTTAATTTCTGTGTTTTTAAAGCTCTAAATATTCCTGAAACTGCTTGCTGGCATGTAAAGGCAATGTGAGCTAGAAATAAATATATTACTGCCATGAGTTTGAGATGGTTTGAATAACTTTTCCAGGCATTCTTCTGTACAAGCTTACAGACTTGACAGAGTCTTGCTAGTAATATGTAGGTTTATGTTTCTTTTTAATTTATGTAATAATATATAAGCTTTTAGAGTGCATAGAGTCATGCCAAAGAGTGATTACCACTTGATTATCATTGGATAGTAAAACTGAAATTTCATGTAATTTGAATCATGAAACGTATATGGCTAAATGGTCAAGGAAATCCAAAGGTTAATCTTGAATATGTGATGTTGGCCTATACAAACTCAGTAATGCAGCCTGACATCTATAGTCTTTTAATATGAATTTCTTCCTTATTGTCAAAGGCAAAGAATATGATATATTTTCCATGTATTAAGGTTCCACTTTGCTTTTTTTTTTTCAACCCAATCTCATGAGCTCCTGAAATTTTGACCTTTTTATTTTTTTTTTTTAAATTACCTGTGATTTCCTTCCTGCAGGGCATTTGCAGCTGTAACGTAACCACGATTTTGAAAGATTGATGCCTGATTTAAAAAAAGAATCTTGGCACAATCAAGTCACTGCAAGTTAGTAGGACATATTCTTCAAGCCTCTTTCTGAACAGAAGTGTTACTTAAGAAGTTCCCATAGTGCAAATGCTATCTTTTAAAGTCCTAGACTCTCAGAAGTGTGGCATAGCTAGCAGACATGTAGTCTCTGAAAAATAATATTTTTGATTGTATTTGTTTCCTTCTTTCTTTGCTCCTTTGTTTTAAAAATTGTGCTGCCCTTAACATGAAAGTAAAATCCTCCTAAGATGCTCTGGCTGCATTAGGTCCACATCAAGAGGTGATGACATGGTAGTCTGATTTGATGCTTCTGTTTATTTCCTATTCTGAGAATGACTATAAAAATAGAAGTGACCTTTGTTTTCAGTAGAATTGCTTAAATTATTTCAGCTCTTCAAAAGCAAAATCAATTTTGCTCTCACTAAATGAACACAAATTTAATGTTTTTTACAAAACATTTTTTTTTCTCCTACTTTTTAGCCTGATTTAGCAGGTTTGTTTGAAACTAGTGCTGCTGTTTAGCATGTTTGTGATGATGGCACTCAAGCAATCCACCAGGGATCAAAGCTTCATTGCAGCAGATTCTGTACAAACCCATAAGAGGAACACCTTGCCCCAGTGTATCATCTTAAAAGGCACAACACACACAATATAATGAGGCTTAATACATGCAAAGTAATCAGTGTGGTTGTGAGAAGTATCACAAAGGAGGGATAAATACAGAGAAAAGAAGGATTTTAAAGGGGTATGAAACAAAAGAAAATAATATTAATAGATGAAGACAGTTGAATTTTGGAAGTCACACAATGAAAGTGACTTGACAAATTAATTCTGCACAGTGAGGAGGCCCAGAAAATCAGAGATGATAAGAAGATGATGATCATTATTTTTCTCTGAACAAAATTAACTTAAAAAAAAAATATTGTTATGAACAAAAAAACACCACCAAGCATCCTTTTGCTTTGTTGAAGAGTAAGGATGAAAAGACAAATTTAAAGTATTTTAAATTTAAATAAAGTCCAACCCTGACTTTAGTAACATATTTGGTTTGTATTCAGAAGGCAAAGGGGAAATTTTTTTTAACCTTTTGTGCTATTTACGATGGCATTACTGTGCAGTGCATTGCCTGCACTGTATGATCCATCCTGATTTTACAGGCAGTGCAGCCTTAATAAACTCATTACCTGTCTTTTGGGAGCTTCCTATTCAGCCAGTAGGTCTTTTAATTGGGAAAGGTGTTTACAGTGGTACTTTTACAGAAGGGATAATGTCTGAATGTGGATAGACAAAATTGATTTATAAGAAGTGAACATTAATCAAATTTTCTATATAGATGTAAGGTCATGGTACACAACTCAAGCTATACAAATGAAGTTGTTTTTACCTTTTCCCTATCAATGTACTATGAAAGATTCTCTGATAAGACCAAGTTTCAGTACAGATGAACAGTATATATTTGACTTCCAGATGTCATTGCCCAGAAAACTATTCAGCAAGTCAGTCTGAATTTACAGAAAAGGATCTCATTCGCTTTGAAAAATGAGGAGGCTATTATAGAGACAAGCTGCAGATTAATTCGAACTCTTGACCTAGAACTAGTGAGCAATCTTTATAAGATGGGCCATACTTAAAAGAGGAGTCGTGAAACACAGTGATAGAGAGAATCAATAATCCAGTTCATATTAATCTGAATAGCTCAGTAGGGAAAATGCTAACTAGCAGGGAAATTAGAATTATGTGTTACTTTCTCAAGAATTTTTTATGTATTCACTGATGTGAAAAAGGATTTGAATGCATTCAGTGCCATTAACATTAATAGGTGGTACACATGCAAGCATCCAAAACATCAGAATGACACGACAATTGGATATAAAAGCCTTTTTGTAATGAGGAAGTTGTCAGCTCCTCTTGGTAACAAGGCAGCAAAAGGAACTCTTAAAAAGTCTAACAGAATGCTCTCTGAGCACTACTTAATTGGTATTTGTGACTGAGCTGTGAGATGACATCTCTCAAAAAATGATGTAGTCTTCTGTGTCTATACAGAACTGCCCTAATTGTGTAACAGAACTTGTATCTATGCACATGGTGCCCATTACACCAAGAAGGTATCCAGGGTTTACAGAGGGTATTTCAGACGCTCTCCACCTTTTTTTTACGCATGTAAAATTTGTGGTTTAAGCAGGAGCACTTCGTAGCAAACTTGAAAATGTTTAGATTAAAACTGGTCAAACAAATGAGTTAACTATTTTGATTTTATGTTTAGTTGGCTAAAATTGGGAAATTAAATGTCTCTAGGTAGTTCTTAAATAATTTTCACTGTCCAAAAAAAATCAACAAAATAAAAAGCAAACCAAAATCACAAAAAGGATCCAAGAATTGGCAAGCAATTTAGCAGAGAAGTTATTTGTCTTTACTTATAAAGTAACTGTAATTTCTCTCATCGCACAGCTATTTGAAAACTATCTTTACTTATTTCAGCTCATTCCTTGGATTTATATTTTTTTTTAATTCGTGGGACTTGGGCGCAGGAAAAGAATATGAGTTGTAATGTTGAAATTTTATCATAAAGTTTAGGAACAAATCTAGGAGATCACTTTAAAGGAATCTCTTCTCTAGTTCCAGATTACTAGAAGCATTAGTGTGCTTCAATGGGGCATGGAGGCTGTCATCACGACAGGCTAGTTACTGCTTATTCTACTGGCTTTTAGTAGAATAATGTACAACTTCTGACACTCTGTCGTGAGAAAGAGGTTGTTATGCAGAGTAATCAAAGTAGCTATCTGAGTGCTCAAGAAAATTATTATTATTATTATTATTATTTATTATTATTATTTTATTATTATTATTATTATTATTATTTATTATTATTATTATTATATTATTATATTATTATTATTATCATCATCATCCATCAATAATAATAATAATAATAATTAACTTTTTTATTGGAATCCTGGATAAGAAGCTGAATTTGCTACACCAGTTCTATCTCGCTATGATACAGATACAGATAAGGTGTTTCCTGATGTGATGCTCTTTTAGAAAGTGATTGGTTTGGACATAGGCAAATGAGTGCAATAATTTTCTTGTTGATGTCATCCATCATCTCCAATTGAATATAATTACCTTGCAAAAAATTTACTTAGGCCTTTTCTCCCATGCATTTTCAGACACAAAATGCCAGTCTTGCTTCCAAATTCTCTACCTTACCTCAAGATGAACTTTCAGATTCATTTATACATTATGAATAAAATATATGACCTAAAAAGCTAAGTCAGGAAGTCAGTAATATGGAATTTTAAAATAATTCTACAATAAAGATGATGTTTGACTTGTATTGAGATTCTGAAAACTGCTTAAGTGGACCACATCTCTTAAGATCTATGTACCTCCAAAAATGTTGTTCAAGCCTTAATATTTTTTTAAATTTAGAAATAGTTATCAGAAGAATTGCTATCTTGATGTTACTAATAACTTCCATACTGTATCAAAGTATCAGATAAAACTTTTTCCCTCCAAATAGAACCAAATTGTCACATAATATCCACCTGCATCACTGCATGAAAAAGCCTAACCATAGAACAGGATCCCCTTCGCCACATCTTATAAGAATTCCTCAGCAGAGGAAGATTTCCTGTTGTATTTGCATTCATGAAACAATAACTTAATTCTGGACATAGATTACTGCAAAGTACCTATGATCTCTATGGAAAAAGAATGGTGATACATCCTACCATTTGGTCTTTTGTGGTGAGAAATCACATGAGAACCAGAGTGAAAAATCCATGTCCCTAATTCTAGTGCTGTTTACAGATACATTTTAAAACCTTATGGATCAATAAAGTTGACTGCATTTTTTGTCAATTTCCCAAGTAATAAAAATTTACAGTCTGGAAACTGTAGTTTCTTTTACTGACAAAATTATTTACTATCCAAAAATATTAGGTATTGCTCAGCTACTCTAAATCCTTCTGCATCGTGAATTGAAATATTAGCATATCTAGTATAATTTAGTTGAAAACATCACAGAGAGTCAGACTCTTCAGGTATTACACATCATTCTTTTGGAAGTCATATATTGTATTGTTTGACCCATTGATATCAGGGTATTTGGAAATCTGCGCTCGTTTTTTATACTGTTCTCTCATAGGTTTCTATGGGGACCATAGAAAAGCCTGAATTCATCTGTGATTAATTTTTAAACTTTTAACTAGAAATATTAATTCTTTCACCTAAGATTGTTCTTAGCTAGACTACAAATCAGGGCAGACAGTTTTTTTTTTATAATGTATGTACAGTACAAAATATGGTAGACAATGCTAAGAAAAAAAGCAGAAAAATCAGTAACTATTACAATAGTAACAATAATTATAGTATTAATAACCCATCTTTAGATGCAGTATGCATTGATCACAGAAGTCTCTAGGTTGAATGAAATCTAGAATATTTTTCTACAAGTAGCTATGAATTTAGTGTAATCTTACCTTTTTTCCCCCCTTTTTTTGTGTGTGTTTTTTTCTCAGGGAAATTTAAGTTTTTCTTGTGTGGAGCCACACACAGTGCCTGTCTTTTTCAATGCCACCAGTTACCTTGAGGTTCCTGGTCGTCCAAGCCAAGATCTGTTTTCAGTCAGTTTCCTTTTCCGGACCTGGAACCCAAATGGACTTCTTCTCTTCAGCAACTTTGCAGAAGACCTGGGGAATGTTGAGATTGACATAAATGAGGGCAAAGTCAGCATCCATATCAATGTCACTCAAGTGAAGAAGAACCGGATAGACATTTCATCAGGTAAATGTGCTTTGGATTTTTTAAAATTTGGTATCATTTTGGTTGCTGTTGTTTAAAATCATTGAGCACCTAAAGATTGGAAAATTTTGTGGCAAAATTTAAACTTTATGTTGCAACTATATTAAATCCTTGACTGTTTTATTGAGTAAGCGTTACAAGAAAGTTGAAACATCTGTTAAATTTAATTTTTTTTTTTAATCTCTTAAAAAAACCCACCCCTTGTTTATGAGGCATATTTCTTCTTTTTTCTTCCTTCTGTCTTGCCGTTTCCTCTGTAAAAATATTTGGTTTCAAAAGGGCTATGTAAAGTTAGGCTGTTCCCAATACTTCCCAATAATTAGGAAACTCTCATTTAAAAAAAAAAAAAAAAAAATCGATTTGTACCATAATTATTTGTCTAGACCTTTTAATCTGCATAGCTATCCTGGAAAAAACTTAGATTTATTTCAGTGCTTCACTGTTAATTTTGTTGCAACAGGCATTTCTGTGCCTGTGAAATTGTGTGTGTGAACATAGAAAAGAAAATATGGCATCTGCCAGGAAAGGCTGCAGAAGGAATGCTGCTGTGGTACAGTAAATATCACAGCAAACTTTATTTTGTCCTTCTTCTGCAGGGAATTAACAGATGTCATGGTATAAACCTGCTGGGCTTTCTAGAAGTCTGCCTTTGGCAGAAAGATTTCTGACTATTGTGGTTCTATAGATAAAATGTTGCACAATTTTTCACTGGTTATTCTAACAGAATAAAAAAAAAAAAAAAGGAGAATTTCATGTGGCCAAGTGTGCAGCCTTCTACGTAACAGCATGTGTAAGGTATGAATAATTCTGTAGGGTATGAATAGACTTCTTTCTACTGGGAGGAACTCAGCCTGGTTATCGCAAAAGTATTAGAATAACTAAAGGTACATCCTGGATGCAAGTCTGTTTTGGGTTTCCTATCTCTGCTGTATTTCTCCCTGTCATCTGCAATTGCATATTTTCTCCGGGAGGAAGTTAAAATCTTTATTTCTATATGCTTCTCATCATTTACAAACCTGCTTACATTACCAGCTTTTAATGTTGGTTTCCCACTTACCATGAGGTACCGTCATTCTGTGCACAGTGTAATGCTGGTCATAGAGGCAGTAGCTGTAGTGACTGGTAGGACTTACATGAGAGAGCTGAAAGCTGATGTGCAGGTAGCAGAGTTGTTCCTTCACATCTCTGCTGCAAAGATACTGATATGGAGCATTATGGTTTGTCTGGTTTTATTTGTCATAGTTTCCCTTGAATACCTTAAAGTTGTGTGTACTGACTCAGGGATCTCTATCTTAGCATGCACAGAGTTCAGATAAATGGGAGAGCATAGCCTCCCAATTTTTCAAATATATCTGAATTCCCACTTTTCTCACGGGTTGGTGGGTACTGCCAACCTTCTCATTTAACCACTTCTTTATGAAGTGCTTCTCAAGGACTAGGAGGGATCAGACAGTAGGAGAAAAAGATTTCCTTGTTGACTTGGCAGAACTTTTGCCCCTAATTCATTTGAGTATTTTGTTTAAAGAGAGAAAGGCAGCTGCAATTTTACCTATTTTGATGACACTTTCCAAAGATTAAAATAAAATAATAGTGTATAGAAGTGCCTTGAATGAAGGGATATAATACTCTAAAGTGGTCAAATAGAAAGCATGAATGCAAAATGCTTAACTTCTATGTAAATACAGTGATCATGAGAGGTTACATAGCATGCTGTGGGAAAATATTTGGAAAATAGTAGGTGATTCATTGGAATCATGAAGCAGAGAGTGCTTTGCATTTAAAATCAAAGAAATTGAGAGCTTCCATCAGACAGTTTGCTCTTAGCAGTTTTTTTTTGTATCACAGAGATCCTTCCCTGCTGCTCAGTTTTTGTCAGGAATCATTTTTCATGGTGTTATCAGATCCCAGCTAGAGTTCTTACATCTTTTTTCATGTTATCCTTTGGTCTTCAAAAGGGCACTTAATTGTTCTCCATGTTGGAGATTCCACTATATTTGATATTTCATTAAAATGTCTTAGTCTTTTGATCAATCTTCTTCATATTTATTGGCAGCATAAGTCATCTCACTACTTTATTCTTGGAATATGTAAAAGAAAAAAAGACATTGTTATAACTATTAAAATGGTCTTGTGTAGCTGAAGCTTCTTCACTCACTGTTTTAAGCTCAAAATTATCTTTAGCATGTGATGTTCCTACTGAGTGCCATGCCTTAGTTAACTCTGTCATTCTGTTGTTGATGCCTTTTAAAAAACACAGGTGGTTGATATTAGCATAAACAGTTTCTAGAAAACTTTCTATAGATCACTTCTGGTTGTGGCAAAGCACATTTAATTTTCTTCTTTAGTTATGTTAGATACTGTTTACCTTGCTGCTCCTTTCATGCCGTCAGTCACTTTCAAATCACAGCCTCAACTCTATATTTCAGATAGTTAAATCTATCCCTATTATTAATGTTTCATATTTATTTTATATGGGCTGGAAAGAATGGTTACATATATTACATATATAGTATGTATGATTTTTTGAGTTACAAGTAAAAATCAACTGACTTTTGTGTTGACCTGGCAAACCAGAGTTTCGTGCTCTAATTGACCTGGCTGTGATCTGTTTAACAATGACCAAATGATCGGTCCATGACCTGTTCTGGGCTTCAGAGTGGTAAGTGGTAGAGGCAACTGAAAGCTGGTAAAAAACAGTAATAAATGTTTTACTGTGTTAATAAGGTGTGAACTCTGATGCCCATAACTAAAAGCTGATTGTAACAGAATATTTTGCTTTCATGTTCGTGTGTAATTTCAGCTTGTATTACATATGAAAAGGACAAAGATGATTAGCCCTTGTACTTAGGCAAACTCCCTGATTTTGCTTCCTGAGCAAATTATTTCCTTTTTTTCATGATTGTGCCAATTGTACTTTCAAAACAATTGGAAAAAAGGTCTCTAAACAGTAAAAATTCCTGCCCAGCATTCTGTTAAGTATCCAGTAAGCATTGTTTAGCTGTGAATAGGCTGGCAAAACTGTTGCACAAAGTCAATGGCTTTGATTTTTCTTTTTCTTACATTAATCTCATTAAGATGCTACCAACATTTGATTGATGAGAGTTATATTAATAAACTTGCTGTTAGTAAGAGGAAAATCAGGCCCACTGAGAGGCAAAATAAAGATTTAATTAGAAGAAATGAGCTACTGACTGTGCAGAATTACACAGGTGAAATACTTAAAGCTTGTGTATAAATCAAGATTTAAACATCCTATTGACTTTTTCCCTGAAAAGTAAACTTTGATTAATATCTACACAATTGTGTATGTCCCAACATAGGGATTAATAATTGGAGAGAATCTCAGAAAACAGCCAAGAGATTTATCATTACTGCTCCATTTAGTTTGGACTTGATTTTGGTTTTGTCATTATGAGATTCAGGCAAGCTTTACAGAAATTGTTGGTTTTACCCAAGGGATTCATGGAAACAATACTAGGCTGACAAGATGGAAGTGATCTTACTTTTAGAACTTTTTGAAAGCAGATTTCCAACACTTTTGCATATTAAAGGATTCTGATATTCTGCTGCAGTTTAAAAGTAATTTGGTTTGAATACATACTAAGAACCTACTTAATATCAGTAATCTTGCAATTAAAATAAATTGTTGATGAAGCTGTATTTATTTATAAATTTTAACAAGCTAACATCTTCTTTCTTGAGCACAGAAAAATCAGCAACTGGAAAATGCCATACTCCCAAATCTCTCTTGGCTGTAAAAACTTTTAATGAAACTTTTCCCAAAGCCATATGCAAATGCAGTTCAGTGCAGGGTTAAGCCACAGCCCGTGTCCCAATTGCCTCCTTTGCTTCCACTTAGTTTTATCTACCTGCTTTGGCAACTTAACCCAAATTCCTTCCTGATGAAACCAAACATTTCTGATGCTTTCAACATGGGGAAAAATGAGTAACTCATTAAAAACCACAGAGAGCATTGCTTTGCTCAAAGAGACAATAGTAACGTTCAAAACAACACTCCCGAGGAATCATCTAATGGCTTTACAATGTGTTTTTAAAGCAAACCTCAAATCCCTGTTTCAGCATAGAATAGTATGTGTCTGCCACTTGAGAAAAGGCTGGTTTTCATGAAGGCAGATTCTAAAATAATCTCTTGATTTATTCTCTGTTTATTTTCTCACTCATCTTTTCATAGGCAGCTTTGACCTTTCATATCTAAGATCCTCTGCTCTACTTAAATACTAAAGGGTGTATGAAGATCCCTTAGATTTTTACCTTACAGTACAGATGATAAATCATTGAAAAAGGACATATTTTCTCCTTCAGCCCATATCTTAATAGAGAAATCTTTCTCCTGCCTTTAACTTGAATTCATTTGCTTGAAGCTTCTTTTTTCCTCTTCTAACTCTATTAGTTAACATCTTGAATTAACTGGTGCTCAAGACTTCAGTTCAGTTTCTCCTGTCAAGCGTGAACTTATTAAAACTTGGGATATGAATATCTTTTTGTCATATTTATCTGTATTAAATAAATCAGCTGTCTCCCTGTGGAATGCCTGGGAAGCTTTCCACCCTTCTGTCTTTCTGCTGGATCTCAAGTCATCTGAATTGCAGTTCATTTATATTTTAGACCTTGGGTTAAGATAGCATCCTTCAGGTAATAAAATGTCTCTCTCTGGCAGATCTAAAGTGGTGCTTCTGCAGTGACAATTCCCAGGGGCACTTTATGTGGGAATCAAGAAGTATTTTTGCCTTGGTGGTTAAATGAAGTCTTAAATAGGGAATGTGTATACACAGAGCACAAGTGCATTTCTGATGGAAAGATAACATTTCCCACCATGTCTTTCTCATATTACTGGTGGTAGGTAATACACTGAAAGTTAGTAAGTGGAGGCTGATACCCCTGAGGCACTTGTCAGCATGATTGAGATGAGAGACAGAAATTCTGTCCGTGAAAGACAGAATAATGACTTAGCATCAGAAAAGACTGAATATTAGAAGCTTAGATTCTTCACAGTTAGTCGGGTTTGTCCATTTTTCTCTATGTTTATTTTTGGCTATTGACCTTAAGCAGCGAATGCAGCTACATGAATAGGCATTTGTGGATTTGAATTTCACAGAACTGAGATACAAAAATACTTGCGGTAGTTATAATTACTTTTACTACATATTTTTCCTGTAGTCTGGTTTAGCATCTTGGTACAGTACTTAAACAAGCCAGATCAAGAAATAGAGTTCTTGATTGCAGACTTTCTTTGTCTGCGAAAACTGATGAGTTTAGTTCAGGGTTTTGTGAATTCTGCTTCATCAGTCACTGATTTTCACTGGAGAGCTGCCTGAAAAGCACAAGCTATGCATTCTAAAGCATAGATGGTACCTTTTCAGTTATTTTCCTGAGAGCAATGGAGCTCTTTATTGGTTACACTGACATTTTGCAAGGATGGAAGAACCCAAGAATCAATAAACTAGGGTGTTGTACTTGATAAACTTTCTGAATTTGTAGAGGAAGCTGAAGCTCAGTTTACTTGTTTTGGTCTCATTTCCTTTGGGCTATTGAACAGTTAGAAGGGACCTCTGCTGATCACTATTTTAGCATGAAAGATAAGACTTTTTGCAACTACTATTTGAACACTCACTGTGTTGCACTGAATTTCCTTCAGGACAAAAACCCTGAAATAGTCAGTGGTTAAATGATAATCCTAACTTGCTGCTAGGAGGAGTGCAATTTACATGAGTACATCTGGACAGAACTAGTTGGAATCATACCCTTCTAATTCTTTTTAATTAAGTAGGTTTGATAGGAAGTGGATTCAGTTTTTTGTTCCCATGTTGCCTTTTCTTAGTGCACCTACATCAGTTAGTGCTAGTCTGATTCTAGTCAAGTCTGTGAAAATTTTGGTTTTGACTTTGATGAATAAAAGATAAACCCCTTTGAATGCTACGGAGGTGCCCAATATTTTGTGGTTACCTTAAGAACATAGATTTTTGCTTCAGTGGATTTTCTGTTTGCATACTTTTGTTGAATACAAAGGAGTATGGAGACACTTGTCTCTAAAGATCAGTTTATCAAGCCAAGGATGCTTATTTAAAACCAGCATTACCTCTCAGATCAGAAAGATGGTGATGTTGGAACAGATATTGCAAAATACACTTAAGTTTGCATTTTAAATTATTTTAGGATATATTTGTACTGACTGAAGTGAGTATGTGGGGTTTTTCTTCCATTATTACTTTCCTTTCAGATTGTAATAGAGAAATAAACAAAAGTATACAGGAGAGACTGGAACTATAGTTATATTTGTTGTGTTTATGCATAACCCAACAACAGTATTCCCAGAACACTACTAAGTATTCGTATAGTATAAAGGGAAATTAAAGGAATGCTTTCTAATATCAAAAAACCTGCAAATCCAAATTATTAGATTCTTTCACCCAGTATGCCAGTTTGCCATCTCTGCCTCTTCTCCCATAAAGGTGGTTCTTGGAGAAAGCCCCTTTCCAGGGTCCCCACACCTACACTTGACCAAGGTTTGTCATTGATGGCAATGTGATGGCAACCACACAATAATGCCAGCCAGTACTTTCAGCAATGGCATGAATACCTTCCAGCACCACTTCCTAATTGTGGAATAACATGGGTGGCTCCTAATGACAGGATGTAGTGGTTCCTGTAAACTTTTTTTTTTTTTTTAGCATTACCTAAGAAATGTGACTTTACTTCATGCTATGTTAGCTCTTTAGTTCACCTGGTAGCAGATTTACATTTTACTGCAAACTAGTGAGAAAAAGAAATCTGTTTGAAGTGTGATTTTAACTTTGTTTCTAGTTAAGAGAGAGGTAGTTGACTAAGCCAATCAGGTGATAACCCAGCATATGATTAATCATTTATAATAACTGAATGATATACTACTACTGCCTATTCAGTTTTGCAGTTATGACATTCTGCAAATGCCTATGAGTAAGTGGAGTAGAAGCCTGATGATTTTTGCCTTTTCTTTTTATTTATCCTTTTATATATTTTATATACCCTTTTAAATATTTTCTATAGCCTTTATGTATTCCTTGTACCCTCATCCTACATGCTTGTAATTTTTGTCGCCTGACATTCTGGTTTGATTTTGGAGTTCTGCTAGGCAGAAGACCAAAAATAGTCAGTAGGAGGCTGGTGAGCCCCATGCTATCACAAAACTCGAGATTTCAACCTCAGTTGAAACCTTCTCTCTAGAATATATTTTGCAAAATGGCATCTAGCCTCATCTGGGGAGAAATTCTTTAGAACAGGGAAACATTACTTCATTATTAAGTTTCTTATTGGGAGATTCTAAATAGATATACTAATTTACAAAGTGTATAAAAATTGTATACGCTTTATACGAGGTGTATATCTCAGTGTGTTTAACCTTGAAAAGCTATGCATGGAGAGTCCTATCAAAATACCAAAGTAAAACCCTTGTATCCCCTTAACCATATCTGCCTCATAATTCTAAGACCAGCCAACAGCCAACAGAGTGGTAGAACATAGAAAGAATGCAATCACTCTTCATTCAATAATATAAATTACAGTCACTGTACGTATGTATAGGTGCGTGATATATATAGCCTTGTATCAGGCAGAGAGTTTGCTCAGCTGATTTACCAACTGCAAAGTGAGGGAAGTTCACAGATCAGTATTTGGTAAAAAAAATAAAATAAAACCATTTGAATGGATTTAGGTGACCCAGAGTGCTCCCTGTTTATCTCAAGGTCCTACTCCTGTGACTGTCCCCTGTGGAAGCAGGCTGCGTCACTTCTAGGATATCATCTTCCAACAGGATCAAAGTTTTTCCATAATCATTACTGAGATTCAGAAGTAGTTCAGCTGTTAGACTGTTCTGGAGTCCATTACAAAGGACAAGTATGGACAAAACAGCTTTTACTCTGCCAGCTTGGCTTTGCATGAGTTTGTCCTCTTACAGATTCTTATGCTTTTCCCTTCCACCCCTTCCCTCCCAACCACCCTCCTGTACACATAACATATTCCAGATGTCATTGCTTAAAACCTGCAAAGATCGCAGGATATGAGGTAATCTTATTATTATTCACCGTTTTATGAAGAGATGCCCATTTTTGGAATCATATCATTCCCAAAATGTCTGTGACATGGGGTCGGGCGTAGAGCCAAGCTGTTGTGACAAGGCTGCTGTAGCCATGGCCGTGTAGCACTAATGATGGGACAGGCAGAGGCTGCCGGTGTTGCACGTGGCTTACACAGCGTGGGCACCTAGATCAACAAGGTGAAGCCCCAGAGCGAGGGCACTGGCCCAGAGACACCTCCACACCATGAGTAGTGGGGCAGAAAGGGATCATTCTTTGGCCCTGGTTACAGAAATGGTAGAGACACATCCTGCATTATTTCAGAAGCAAGAAACTACAGCAGAAAGGGTAAAGAGTAGGAGGTGGCTTAAGATGCAGAAACAAAGGGAAAGTTCTCAGATTGGGATAGATGGTCTGCCATCGACTCATTTACTCAAAGCTTGTTGTTTTAGAAAAATTTTGGTGGACATAACACCTTACTGATACAAAAATGCAATTGTTATGGTTAAAAAAAAAAGGAGAGGGGAGGAGAAAAAATACTGGAGACAGTCTCCAGTTAGAATATAGGACATTCAGTTTCTGTACACTTGGAAAAATGTTTTGGGGCAGAATGGGAGATCAAAGGTCTTGAACATGTACTATGTAATAGTGTTTCAAAAAAAAGGTACAGAATCATCAAACAGTGTGCACAACTCTGTGTTATGAAGCTATCAACTATGTAAATTAAAACTGCCAGTGCTCTTTTCACCTTTTCACCTTCTCCAAATGCAAGGGAAAGAAAGGAGAATTTTCTTTACTTTTTTAAAGTCAGCAGTTGCAGCATTTTCACTTTGAATAAAACCAGGAATAGTCTTTCCAGAGCAAATGTCTTCGCAAGTAATTTGAGGTTTTGCAATTTTTAGTTTTTATTCTTCTTTATCATTAATCCTCAAGTAGGTGTCCCACTATATCTCTAGCCTATTGCTTACAAGAAAATAATTAAAATTCAAAGCAATATTAAATACAATGTTTTTAAGGGGGCAAATATGACCTAATTACAGGCATATAACTTTAATTTGTGTGCTGGGAACTGACTCTCAAGATCTTCTTTTTCATTGCTATTCAGGAACCTGGAAAATAGATTATTATCTGTGACAGGTCTCTGGCAGTCCCTCTTGGTTTGACAGTGTTATTTTAGAGAGAAGAGAGAGTCACTTTTGTATATAATAAAAGGAAAAGTTGTCGAGCATTCATACATATTTTATGCTGCATAAAACTTAAGTGCCAGAGGAAAGATTCTGTTTTCAGTCATGCCATTGTAAATTCATAGTGCTTCTGCTGACCTCCAAGTTTGCATCAATGACACAGGATGGCATCTAGCTCAAAGGATTAAATCCATTTTTTTTTTTACACAAGTAATGCAGCTCTTCTAAATCAGCTCACCCCTTACTGGGTTTTTTTGGTTAGCACAATCATACACAACTGTGATGTGTCTTTTGGCACTTTGGCATTTTCTACTGACATTGACAGAACTAAAAGCAATTTCTATCAAGGTACTTTCTTGAAATGGCATCAGGCATAGTCTATATTGTCTATTTCTTTTATGGAAGTGGTTACTCTTTGCTGCAAAAATTGACTTAAGGAGAAAAGCATTTTCTGGTTGTATGTTGCTAGCACCGCTTTTACTCCATTCTTGTAAAAGATGTTGAGTCCCTTCAGGCATTTTTGCACATTGTTTGTTTTCATTTCCAAATGTTGCTGAAGCAGCATCGCACAAGCACTGAGGTGAAACAGAGCAACCAAAGTACTTTGGTTTCTGTAAGCTGAATGGCAGATTATATTGTCTTTAAAAAGCTTGCTCATTAAGTTTATATATTTGATAGGGGGAAAAAAATCTCAATTCTCTTATTGAGGCAGCCACTAAAAAATACATAGTTTATTTAAGCAGTGTCCACAAAGGCACTGTTTCACAGAGGATCTAAACTGAAAGTTCTACATATATCTTTCGCAGGATATTTTACTTGCTAAAGAGAAACATGTTTAGAGACATGACTTCCCCTATGCCTTTCCCAAGAAATACATGAATGTAAAATGAATTTGAAGGAGTCATTATTTTAAAACACAAAAATAATTTTGCTTTATTTTTGCAGATTCAAAGTAGTGGAACATTATATTGCACACCCTCGAGTATCAGGGTTTCATTGATTAACCTTTTGTAGCTCATTTTCTGCATATTAGCAGATGCATTGAAACAAACTGCCAGATGGAATCAACTTTTCCACAACACTGGCACACCATTTCCAGCACAAACAAATAACAATCTTAACATTCTGGTGTTGGTAATTAGATAATTACCTGTGAAAACCATAATAGCACATCCCATGTCTCCACATTCTGGAATTTGCAACACAGGGCTGATATTCTGGCATTTCTGGACTGTAATGAATCTGGAAAAGAATAATGTGGTGCGGAGGAATCTTTGGGAGGATTAGACTCATTTCTAAAGTGTTGGCAACAAGCGATGTTCCATCAAATTTGCTGTGTGATAAAGCTTTATGTTTTGCTATACAAGAATACCTAGTCCCAGGGGGATCACCTTCCTCTCTAAAACTTCCTCCAAAGGCACAGAACTGGGTACAACACAGCCCTGCCCTCTTTACCTTCCCAGGGGCCTGTGAAACACATATCTATACACACATACAGATGTATAAAGACGTATACATATATATATGATGTTTTATTGGCAGCCCCCTGTAAAAACAAACAAACAAACAAAGCAAAACAAAACAAAAAACTCAATAAATTACTAAAACGTTTTGTCTCTCTTTGGCAGGATGATGCTGAGTTGCATTTCTATTGAACAAACTTGGAACATAAAGAATGCACTCAGCTCTTGTACATTATTCTTTTTCTTTCTAGCTTTGAATGGTACAGCATGAAGTGCTCTTTTCTGATTTTGTTTGCAGGAAAATGCTGTTAGGAATGTGATGTTTGGTTCATCTTTGGCAGGCCTTTGTCTTTGGGAACCATTTTTTTTTCATAATGGAATTTTAGAGTTCCATTTATTTCTACAAATACCGATTATAAAAACATTATGTTAATACTAATAACAAATTTTGCTACTGTTAATAAATAATTATGCTACTAGAAGCATTATAGACCAGCCTGTTCTATATGCCATTCAGCTGGATTTACATTTTGAGTGTTATTTCTTCCTCATATCAGGTATCTCTTAATCAATGTTACAGGTTATTAGTCTCCACAGGCTATTTAATGATTAGAACAAGGTTTTATGCTTTTAAATAATGACAAAAGAACCCATACAGAAGCAGTGAATATCTGAAATATTTACATCCACCAAGAAAAATCCACACACACTGATCTCACCTGTTGCTCCAGGTGCTCTGCGGCTGGGTACAACATCTTAAGTTGTTTCCTTTTGAAGAAAGACTGAGTGTCCTTTACATTTTCTGGAGGCTTTGTCAGACATTTTTTATTAGGTCTCCCTGCCATTATTGTAATCATGAATCAGAGCCAGTGTAACTGGGATTTTTGTCACTAAGTGGTGAGCCATGGAATAGTCAGATAATAACAGAATGCAGAAGGTATGTGGAAAAATCTTTCCTTTTCCCAAGCAGTAATTTTTCCCAGGAGTTCATGTCTTACTTTGTGCTACTGAAATTCCATCATTATTTGTAAGAGTGAGCAGAAGATGTTCCTTCCTTTGTACCAAGGAAAGAAATGTTAGATGCATCATATAAATGTACACTGAGGCAGACTGAGGTTGGGAAAGGACTTAAGTCAATGCTGGATAAAGATTTTTGGCAAACATCCTTTTTTAGCATTCAAAAAAAAAAAGATTATATTAGTTTGATATCTTATATTAGTAGCTCTGCAAGAAGTTACAAAGAAATGTGTTAGTTTACTACTTCCTGATTTTACTGATTCTTTTTCCTCTTTATGGAAGCTTTTATGCTGCTTTGCTTTGTTAACACAGATGTCCTACTTATTTCTCAGTTGCTACAGCTACCTTAGAAGTTTCCTCACATAGGGTGTTAACTTCCAGTTGAAAAATCTGCAGAGAAAATAAGCTTTGCTTATGTACAGGCATTTGCCCTTTACAAACAAGTGAAGCAAATAGCTCGTCTACTTTTACCTTTCAAAGTGTGTGTTATTTTTATGGAAATAGTCTGAGGTCCAATATGGTATCCTCCGATTACATCCTCAGCACAATTTCAGCATGATCATTGAATATAAAGGTACAAGTGGGAAAAGGAATGACACAGTTCTAACTAATGGCTCAGTAACAGTGGATTCATTCTTTTTTATTCTCTTTTTTTCTTTTCAAACAATCGTTATATTAAACATGGCTCTACATGAGTTCCTTAAAGTAAATTCAGTTTCTGCAGTACGTTTTTAAACCAGCCACAAGGATGTATCCTCATCACCTTCTAATGAAAGACAATTTTAATAAGCTTGAAATAATTTAGTAATGTTTTGGAAATGTTTTTTAAGTGGTAAACAGAATAATATTCAGTACTGATGTTACTTTTACATTAATAGTACCTTGGTTATCTCCTTCTTGTAACATATTTTACCTGCATAAGAGGAACTTTTCATTTTAATTATCTACAGAAAATATATTTGTCTGTTCAGTTATGTCACCCAAATGTTGCAAAGTAGAATCATTTATTAATACTATTAATAGTTTTCATGGAATTCATTTTTATTTGTAAAAAAATTGATGTGCATTGTCATAAAGGCGATGAGCAAAGTGTAGTAGGTGTAAAATTAAAGAATATACCCTTGCAGCATTCATAATTTAAAATAGATTGCAGAAAATGCATTCTTAAATAGAATTCCAAATTTTCTGGGTCCCATTGATATCACTACAACAGAGCTGAATAGAAATAAAATATCATATTTAATAGCTGAGGTTCAGCTTGGATCAAAACTTGCAACTCAGATCTAGTTTTGTCATTCATAAGTTTAACCAGGTATTTAAGTATCCATAATCATAAGCAAACATGAAAATTTATTGACTTCATTGTATGTAATGGTTCATACTTTTAGCATACAGAGGCCTGAAGTAGCAACTTGTTTCCACTCAAAACCAGTGTAGCCTCCTAGGAAAACTGGTATTATGTTATTTCGAGTTGTTGAGATGTTTGATAGCTGCCACGTATCTTCAGTTCACACTGGAAACAGTAGAAATTTGTGCATTGCAGTAAGAGCCCAGAGAGATTACAATGCTGACATTTCCAGTCCTGAAGTCAAAATCAGTCAAAATCTCAGGCCAAATTAAATCCAATGAGAATTTGACTCTGACTGTTCTGAGAAAGGCTCTGCAACACACCTTTTTTAAAAAACTCAGTTATTTGAAAGTTACTCTTCAGATTATCTCAGCACAGCAGCAAAAGGTCCAAAAATGTCCAAGGTCCTTCCCTCTGAGTATTCACAGCAGCTCACACCATGTCAATGATGCCTGTCTGGTGCTTGTCAGCACTGTCAGGACTCACTGCCTGCCTCTGGAAGTTCTATTTTCAGTTAATTCCATATTCATTTAATGTAAAAGGCAGGTGAGGGGGAGTGACAACAGGGATCAGAAAGCCCTTCTCCAGAACCTTACTTGTTATCATTTGATCCTTTGAGATTTAGCCTGTCAACTTAAAAAACTTTATTTCACTGTATTTGAAGTTTTTTGCATTGCAAAGAGCTGGTTGGGGGCATAAAATCTGACTAAAATCTGCAGTTCCATTCTCTTTACAAGCTGATTGCTTTTATTATGAAAGTTAATTTGGAACTGGAAGTACTGCTACCTCAAGAGAGAATATAGCACATATCACATATATTTTTTTCTGCATGCAAATTAGTGATATTCAGTAGAAAAAGATTCCATGCTCTGACTGGTTGAGTCGTAAGAATGTTCCTGTAGCCAAGCAGCAAAATTAGAAGCTGTTATTAATTTAAAGTTAAACAGAAGTTCAAAATATTGTGTCTTTTTATTTAGTGTGTCTCAAGTTCATTAAACTATTTTTTTTTTGTGCCAGAAAATCTTCAAATAGGACATTTTGAAGGGTTGTCGCTGCCCAGGGTAGATGACTAGTAGAGGAAATCTATCAGAGTTCTACCACTTGCGCTCTTGAGAGACTGTCTGGCAGGTTTCAAGGAAATGTCACTTGTCACTCATTCTCATGTGAGGATTCTCACCTGTCCCATTATGGAAGGGAGGGGGAGCAGTATTTTAGGACCTGCAGGCAAGTCATTGTCACTAAACTGTCAAACCTGCAAGGGCCATTAGGACGTTATATAAGACAAAAATTACTGGAATAAATCTCTAGGCTTCTATATATAAGCACTCTAACATTAAAAGAAAGCTCTCTACAGTTTTCATTCATTCTGAGCCTGTTTAAACCTTCCAAGAGTTTCATCTCCATGAGGGTACCCAGGCATGCACATGGACACAGTTCCTACCTTCTGCATCCCACTTGCTTTAAAATCAGTGTCAAAGAAAGGAGGATCCCTTGATACCTTTTTTTTGTCATTCAAGCTCCTGAAACACAAGGTGTGAAAGTTGTAGCTCTGCAGAAGGTTTATAGGAATATGTTCAGTCTTTGCCTCTTTTCATTTCTCCTCTTATTTGAAGCATTAAAGTTGAGAGATTTGGCTTTTTCACTCCTTATGGCTCTAGTGAATGGATCATTTCAAATTCTGTTGTACTAATTAAATTACTATGGGAATAATGTTTGATATACCATTCTACTTAGAAATGGGACATGGTTCTGGGTTAGTGTTCAGCTCATCTTTATGTATTTCAGCATTGGTAAAACATTTTGTGCCTGTAGAAGGACATTAAAAAGATGTGCTGAGTGTGTTAGTTTTGATTTATTTTTTTTTTTTTAAATTAGGAGTGACCTTAAACAAATTTTAATGTTGTAAAAGCAAACATTAAGATTTTTTTTTCTTATTGAAAATGTGCTGAATTACATTTCTTGCCCCATGCCACCATAATCAGTCTTTAAAATTATTTTCAGAATAGTAGCTATGATGGAAAAAGCCACATACCATATGCATAATGTAGCCAAATCTGATGGGTTTACTATATATATCTTCACGCACAGAATATTTTTAAGATTTTTCTCAATTTTGCACCTTAAAATGAAATATTTAGTATAAATAAATATATTAAACACAGAGGTTCATCATTATTTTTCTATCATTATGGGAAACATATTGCACTTTGAAAAATAATCCTATAAGAATAATTAATTTGCTTTTCACAAACTGATCATTGTTATATTGGATTGTGTTGTAATTAACTAATATATCAAAAAGCATTAGCATAATCAAATGCTTCTTATTTTGACGTGCAGACTCTTGCAATGTACAAACATGCAGACAGATAGGAAATACATCAATTGAACACCTACCCTATGAATGTAAATATTTAAAATACCTTTCAGATTTCAGTGGGCTATAACAAAATATTTACTGTTTAGCATCTTTTTCTGCATTTCTACTTCATCCATCATCTGAAGCCTGACATAGTGTCATTCTTCTGAGTCATTTTGGCAACAAATCAAGAAAACCTAAGTCATTACTCAAGCAAAGCATATGTAGAACGTGGAAGAATACGAAAGGAGCCAAACCAGAGTCTAATAAATTGTTTTTAAAACTTCAGCTCTCTTCTAGTTAGGTTGTGAAGGTACCAAATTAGTTTACCCACAAGCTGGTAACCCTTCAGCTTCAATATTCCAGCTGTCTGTGTGACAGTGAAATTGTCTAGATCCTCAGAATTTTTTTGAAGATTACAGAAAGGAGAAGTCACAGAATGTTTCTGTGTAAAATTCATGACTGTAAAGATATAAACAAAATACATTCTGCCATGATAAAAATCGTGCCTGTAACTGAGTATCCTATGAAACAAAATTAACAGAAATAGCAAAAAAACCCAAGTTTTCAAAAATTATGAGAGTAGTCCTTGCACGTTGTGGAATGGCCTTTTAGGTTGAAACTGATTTTAAGACTTTTCATATCCATCGTTTTTCTGAGAACTCAGTAGTGTATGGTAATTTTTTTCAGTGCAGTTTGTTTCAGTAGCAGCTAAGATCCACTTGTAATCACTTTTCTCCAGGAATTATCTCCTTCAGTAGAGCCTAAGATATGTTAAGCGTGAATAAACAGAAAAAAAAAAAAAAAAAAAAAAAAAAAAAAAAAAAAAAAAAGCAGTTAGTGGCATGAATTGCTGTCTGTTGAGAGAGCTGGGAGGAATAAACCCTTTTCTCTCAAGTTCCCAGAGAAACCTGCCTTCTCCATGGCTGGTTCCTTCTTATACAAAAGACAAAGCAAATGAGGAGAAGCTTATGCCTCAGGAAACAGGAAGAGAAGGAACATTCAGGCAACTAGCTGTGGGTAGCAGAGGACAGATGATGCAGCCAGCCATTTCCAGCATTCTGAAAGGGCTGTATATTGCACACCTGAAATATCAGGAGGAAGTTTCCTCTGGAAAGCAAAGCTGAAAGGAAGCATATTTTCTTCAGCAGCAGCTAACAGCGTGAAGAAATGTTTGTGGAGAGCAGTGGAGGACGATGGAATAAGGAAAATCAGAAGATCTCTTTGTAGACAACAGTGAAGTTGTGTGTTCTTACAAACTGGCTGAGGTGAAATATTTTATTTCAGTGCATTGCTACTTGATAGTGGCAGCTTTCCTTACCTAAAGTAGCTTCAAATAAGTCATTATTACTTGTGTGTTTCTATCAGTGTATAATGGAATGATATAGGAATGCTAGATTAAATGTAGGCAAATGGTCTGACTGTATTCATTACCAAGGTTGAGGGATAATTTTCATATCCCACGATGAGCTTCATGATGTGTTACACTGATAAGTAGTACTCTAGCAGGTTCATGTCATTTATGTGTGAATGTATGACAGACAAAAGTACCTTTGACTGAAGTGCATCTGTGCCTTCAGTGACTAAAGTAAGGATGTCCAAAACTGCCAGGTGTTCTTCTGTTTGGCTCAAATGTGTTTTAGAACAGCAAGCTGTCTATATTTTTTTATGAAGCTGTGAGAAGAAAAATTCTCAGAGTTGTCTGAAGATTGAAAAGAAAAATTAATTTTATACAATTATAAGAATCATATTTTTCTAAAAATATGCCTGAAGTTGTAGATAACTCTCCCTAAATTTACAGTCTTGTACCTTTCTCTTCATCACAGTTTTCTGTGTCATACTTCCTGCAGATTCAGATGGTAGAATAGCTGGAACATCCTTGGTTCAGGATATGCTCTGTGGCAGTCATATGTTCTAGAATTTTTTTTTTTTAGTCTGTCATTAGTATGGGTACTCAGACTTGGGACACTACATTCAGCATTGTTATCACCAGTGTGTAGTGCAACGATTTTAGTACATCACTGAGAGTAAGTAAATTTACAAAATTTTTGATTTCCAAGCCATAGAAAGCTTAAATAAGCCTTTTTAACATTTTATCCTTAATGGTGTAATTTTGGCAACTCCTGATTGCTCACTTTCCCTCAAAAAAATCTCTCTACATCATTATTTGTATTTAATCCTTACTTGCTCAGATCTGTCTTTAAATACATTTTTGGACCACGCCTAATTCTAGCATTCAGTGTTCCATATTTTTTTTTCCATTCATAGTATTTTCTTGTCATCTTCTTCATTTTATGTATATAAAGGAGAGAAAAACCAACAAAAACAGTGTTACAGGAAGAAGAGGGAGAGTCTGAAAATATAGACACATACCAATTTAACAACATGGGTGGTTTAACAAGCATAAAAAAAAAAGCATTAAAAAAACTTGAAAAATGTATCAATATTTTCTGAAAGCGCTTCAGCAGTTTAGTCATCAGGAAGGTGCAACAGCATTTTAAGACTAAGGATATTTATTGGGGTTTATACACTGGCCATGGATCACTTCAAAGTATAATTCAGAAGAATAGAACAGAACAAGTAGAATAATTCTCTGGTAGGTGCAGATTGTAAGAGCTAGAGGGGATCTTACCTAGCCCAGACTTTAAAAATGAATTAAAAAATTTCTGCAGAACTTAATTCACAACAGCAAAAGTAAAAAATAATAATAAAAAAAAGGTTGGTTCTTAGTATACTTTCTCTTCTTGGCAAACTCATCTTGCAGCATAGCTGTTTGGATTTATTTTTACAATGCAGAGTTAAATTTAGTGTTAAATTGTGTTAAGTGTGCCCACTTGCTCCAAGTGCATTAGTGTCTTAGGTTTTTATTCACTGATGATTTGTACTTGTGGAGAAAAAAACAACAAAACAACCCCAAACCCAAACAAAGCCTACTCCAGTTTTTTAAGCACATTTCTCCAGAAATACTATTTGAAGCTCAGCAAGCAATATGCTGCTATGTACTGCTTATAGACATTTTCACTAGCCTCAATTTTCTTGCCAGGCTGGGCTCCCTATCTTTTAGGCCAGATTTTCCAACCCTTGCATAAATTCTTTTATCTCTTCTAGCCAGTGCAGTTAGCAAGGTCTTAAAATATGAACATCCATTGATCTTTTGTCACATACTGTATCTTTTTGCCTCTGTGGGCATATGGGTCATTAAAATCCATATTTTTATCTACTCCACATATTTAGGGGTTTTTCGCATTACTACTTTTATTTTCTGCCCAACAAAAGTAGTTCTTCTCTGTCTGGTGTCTCCAGTATAGTTTTGCTTCCTTGTCCTTTTCATTTCCTTTTCTAACAAAAATATTGCAAAGACTAAAATTGAAGTTTGTCAAGTTTATATTCATTTTCTTGAGTTTTTAATGATTGAAGCTGTTGAGTTAAAAGTTTAGCAGGATTTATTTTTAATAACTCTCTTTTATTTTTAATAACTATTTTAATAATTCGCTTTTTCAAAGGAAGAAATAAAATGGTGGCCTTTTTCACCCAGATTTATTACACTGAGTTGCATTTTTGGTATCTGAAATGTAGTGGTGAGTGGAGATGGGACTGAAATTCTCTTGGATACTACAAGTAGCAGAAGAACCGCTATGCAGGTTAACCTCTGCTGGTTTGCAAATATAAGTAATAGATATATCATGTTTCCATAAATAGTGGTGTCTGTTCAATGCTATTAACATTCCATAATTTTTTATGTCAAGTCATCATAACGAAAGTGGCTTTTCCTTAGGGAGCAGCAGGTCCATTCCACAGAGCAGTGTACATTGCAGCCAACTGCTAGATAACAGTATTATTATGGAGAGGTGAATCATAATTCATATTACTTCTAAACTTTCCAGTTCTTACAGTGTCTTAGGCAAATTAATTTTTTTTAAATTTATGTTCAAGAGTTTTTGTGTATCTCGCAACACCGTTTCCCTTCAGAAACCCGTTGTGAATACCTCTGAATTTAGTTTTCAATGTTTCTGAAAAATATTCCTGCTCTCACAGTTGACTGATTCATTAGATTAGACTTACAGACTTACAGGCACAATACAGCACAGACTCTCATATGTCCTATTGTTGTGGGTTAAAATTCTTCTCCTTTTGTTCCCTTTCTTTGGGAATTTTTTTCTTTCCCATTTGTTGCTGGGACACATTAATTGCCGGTCATCCTTTTAATGGCTGGGTGATTAACAATAACAATGATACCTATTCCTCACCCTAACAGTCTGGCCAAGCGCTCGGAGAGAGTTTTTTTCTGTGGTGGTGGGGGGGGGGATTGGCAGTTTGTTTTCGCTGCTTCGCTGAGAGGAGATTCTTCTGCTTGCTGGCTGCTACGGAGAGAGCTGGCCTGCCTTCTTTTCTGTGGAGACCAGTACCCCTGCTCATTGGTTCCTACTTGCTGCACCGTGGTTTTCTCCTGTGCCTTGCGGGGATCCCAGCTTCGGGAGTGGACTCTGCTCCATCCCGTTCGCAGCGCGGGATTCCTGCTCGTCTCTTTGCTGTCCTGGGTTTTCTTGCTGTCCAGAGGAGCACGGGGATCGGCGTTTTCCACTGTGAGTTTTGCAGAGAAACTTTTCTCCATCCACCTCTGCCATTTTGTATCAACCATTGGCGCCGCGGGAGATCTGAGCCAGCCGGGACCCGCGCCACCGTGTCCCCTGCAGCCTCCGGAGAATCTCGCACCCGCCCTGCCCGGCGGGAGCCAACAGCGCCCCTGCCGGCTGGGACTGTAACTGCCCAAAGGGAGGCTGTGTCTCTGTAAGGCTGTCACTGGGTTGGGACTGGGTGGTTGTTGCTATTGTTATTGTTATTTGTTTCACCTTGTTATATATATATATATATATATATATATATATTAGTAAAAACTGTTATTCCCTTTTACCCAGATTCTTGTCTGAAAGCCCGTAATTTTTCAAAGCTGTAATAATTCAGAGGGAAGGGGGGTCATACCCACCACTCCAAGGGGGGTCCCTGCCTTCATTAGCAAACACCTGTCTTTCAAACCAAGGCACCTATCTGAAAAGAACTAGTGTGAATAAGCATGGGCTTGCACAAACTCCTAAAATGTTTAGAAAAATCAAATGGAAATTCTTCCATTACCTTGGACTTTCTTCACTTCTTTTCAACTACAAAATTACATGTTAGGGATTACTATCTCACTTAACATATTCCTAAGAGTAAAGATCTCAAATATAAGTGTACTAGTTCTCAACAGCTCATTAAAAAGTAATCCATTAACATATTTTTACATGCATCTTTACAATATAAATTATTTATAATTCTTAAAAAACCCCAGTTTTAGCAAAAGGAAATGTAAATCCAGTGCCGGGTAAAATTAGGGGTTTATACTTTTTTTTTTGCAAACTATAAAGTGTCATTTGCATCTCTTATAGTTATTTAGAGTTAGAATACAATTTTTAGTCAGCTTTTCACTTATGAATTATGTTTTTTTTTTTTAATTAAAAAAACAATATTCTTCTAGTATAGAAAGTGCTACATACATATAATATTTAACTCCTGTTTCCTGCTGAAACACAATTGCACATGTAAGGCAAAATTAGAAACCGTGGCCTAAATAGCCAACAATTTCATCACACTTCTGGGAAAATCAAATAATATTTATCATCTGAGTGAACTGTGGCCTTGACTAAAATGTCTCATTTATGTTGAGTATGCTAATATTAATACATGAGTAAGCAAAAAAGATATTTGTTAAAGTGACGCAATAATTAGTTTATAGAAACTTCACTCTGAACTCCATACTTCTATGTGCTGTTAGAAAATAACATGCTCTGGATGAACTTTGGACAGAACTGTATTGTAGATTTGAGGAAATTCTGCCTCTGAATGTGTAGAAACTTCAGTGGTTCAGCTAAATAAATAGGCCTGTCTAATTAGCTATCCCATTACATTGGGCAGAGCGTGTAGGTTTCCCAGAAGAGAAATCCAGCTCAGCTGGTGACAGAGATGAGATCAGACATTGCTTGGACAATCTGCAGTTCTCTCCTTCAGGAGACTCCTGAGGAATAGGAACTTTAGGGTTAGTATCAGGGGCTTGCTTGGGTAACACCAGAAGGGATTGCCTGACAAAGCAGGAACATTCCTCCCTTTACTTGTTTATCTGTGCATATTTCAGTTAGAGCATCTGGTTCATTTGGGAAAAGCAAACAAACAAACTGAAAATGAAAAAATTCAAGATGAATCCACTCTTCATGCTCCAAGCGTGAAACTGTGTCCAATTCTCCAACTGTATCACTTTATGAAAATTATTACCTTTGCATATGGATTTTGTTGTCCTTCCCTCCTTTAATCACCACAGCTGTTCCTCTACGGCAAATGCTGAAGGGAAGCAAGCTTCTTAATAATGACTCTTGCTTATACTTGCCTGTTTGCCCGGTATAGTCTGTACTCAAATATTTTTTCATGTTGCATTCCTATCCTTCAGTGTTGCTCTGCTTCCATGAGAGCAGATGTGTTGCAGTGTGCCTGCCAGAATAGGAAATAGTTGCTCCCCGTGCATATCATGTACGTGCAGATGTTTCCTTGCATCCTGCATTCCTTCTGTGTTTTGCTGATAACTCTTTGCCGTGGGAAAAATGTTGTCCCTTACAACCTGTGCTGTAGTAATGTGGATTCTCTTCCAGAATGTGCATAGCTAAAAATAGTTCAGTAGGACTGTCTTTGCCTTCAGTTATTTCTGTCCTTTTGTTTTACATGAATCTAGAAGATGAAATTCTGGTGTTGGTGTATATCTGCTTTTTAGAAAGATAGATAATATCTACAGTTGTCACCATATAATTATCAATAGATTAACCAGTGCCAAAAGCAGGAAGGAATTCCCCTACTGGAAGAGAAGGAAATCTCTAAATGCAATCATAACCCATTGCTATCTTTCTACTGGAGTTTATATGTCAGCAGTTCAATTCTAGCCCTGAGGTTTAGAAAATAAATAACTTTTGAGAGTCCCTTCAGGATAAGCTTGGCCGACTAATTCTTGATCTACAAGCTAAGGATTTTTTTTTAAAAAAGGCAAAAATATTCTAATCCGCATATAACTAACACTAAGATTTGTACTTGGAGGAAGAAGAGACTCTAAAGTGAAATTTGATAAACAGTCCTCACACACTGGGATTTAATTATTCTTAGGAACAAAAGACAGAAGAAACTTTGAAAAGCAGCTGTAGTGTTAGCGTATTTTTGGAGTGAGACATCACAGTTTCTTCATCATTTGTTGTTATCATTGGTCAATCTCCACATTCTACTTTCCTTATGATTCTAGAAGGAAAATACCATTATTGATTTAGAAAAGTGCATATTTGCTCACTTCAATATAAAAAAGAGATTAAGCAATTACGGAGCATCCAAGAAGGGCAACAAAGATGGTGAAGGCCCTGGAGAAGATGCCATGTGAGGAGTGGCTGAGTTCCCTTGGTCTGCTCAGTCTGGAGGAGACTGAGGGGAGACCTCATTGCAGTTACAATTTCCTTGTGAGGGGAAGAGGAGGGACAGGCAGTGATCTCTTCTCTGTGGTGATCAGTGACAGGACCTGAGGGAATGGCCTGAAGTTGTGTCAGGGGAGGTTTAGGTTCGATATTAGAAAAAGATTCTTCCCAGAGGGTGGTTGGGCACTGGAGCAAGCTCCCCAGGGAAGTGGTCACAGCACCGAGCCTGACAGAGTTCAAGGAGCATTTGGACAATGCTCTCAGGCACAGAGTGTGACTCTTGGGATGTTCTGTGTAGGGTCAGGAGTTGGATTCCATCCTTTGAGTCCCTTCCAATTCTGTGATATCTGAACCACGTCCACCAAATGAAAAGGACACATGCTGATTCAATTGCATTGAATATCACTACAGAGTAGCCTTTCTTCCTCCATTGCTGCATTGTTGTGAAATCATCTGATGAGATGAATCAGCTTTTGCTAATCTAACCATACCCTCTATCTTTGTTCTGTGTTCTGTACTGCACCTTTAAAGACTGCTGTTTAGGCCTCGAAGAAATTCCCTGAGTATACTGTGAAGAGATATTTTGATTTGGATGACATTAATTTTATTCCATGTTATTCGGACGTGAACTTTGATAATCTAAATGTACATCTATTAATTTTTATGCTTTGTAAGTTCAGTAACTGTTTTATAATGCTTATCATGAGCAGACCAAAGTCTTTTCTTACTTTTTTTGGTTTGTGATAAAGGTTTTATGTTCATGAAATTTTTGCTTGTTTTGATTTCTTTTTGACATAATTTAAAGATTTGTGTGTTTGAAGGAGAAGGCAAGATGCACTCCATACTTAGGAAATTAAACATTAGTAATACACCTAAATCAAAGGAGCAGTAACAAAGTCACCTCACTGTCTTGGTGATGTGTGAACTGGAAATACTATACTGGGTCTTTTAAATGCTGTGTGAAGGATTACAGCATCTTATTGTTCATTGTTGTATTAAANAAAAAAGATAAAATAGAATTAAAACCAAAGGAAGTTTAATTTCTCAGTGGGCTGTTAGATTAAAAGCATCTAATGAAATGTACCTGTGCAATAAAAAGGAATGATAAAATTTTGCTTGCAGAACCCCCACATTTTTTTCTAATCATGTCACTTAAATATTATTGTTCTTTATATAAAAATGGCTGATAGTGGTGTTAAAAATGTTAAAAACCCTCACCTTTGTGATAGTCCTGGTGCTCGGCTGAAATTTAGAGGCTGACAGTCTGTTTCCCTTCAAAACAGAGATGGTTGCTGCATTTTACTGATTCAGGCTGGTGTTCTTCCAGTGCAGTCTCCTTTTTGTTTGTACTGAATGACCAGAGTCCCATTGCCCTGAGCCCAGTGGGAATCAGGCAAGAGAGATGGTTTATTTTCTTACATTTTCAAGTTTTTTTCAATCAGAACTGTAACAAAAGCTTACTTTCCTTTGACTTTTTATCACTGTCATCTTAAAAGTGTTTCTGACTTGATCCTCCCTGCCTTTTATTGTATTTTTACCACTTTTCCTAGGCACATAAAAATATATTTTTGCAAGTAAACCTATGCCCTGCTCTGCTAGACCAAATCTCATGGATGGAAGAAACTGCAGGCATCATGCATTGTCCAGGCCTGCATGCTGCCTGATTTCCCACTGGCATTATAGCCATTAAATAAGTGAATCTGTTTGCTTTCAAATGTTATTTAGGGACAATTTTTGAAATTTTTATGATGGCAAAGGCAGATGCTTCCAATTCATTTCCAGGTCATGTCCATCATTTTAAGAGTGGAGCTGTTTGTGGAGCCATCTCCTAGGCAGGCTGTCAGACATGACTCATAATCTGGATTTTTTTAACCTGCCATTGTTCATCTGATTTAAAGCACAGCCTCATGAGTAGTTTCAAGGGCCTGACTGAGAGTGCATTAACCACAGAGTAGCAAATAAAAGATGTGAGGAGAAGGTTACCCTGGAAGGTTAACCAGGTGTGTTTATGGATAAATAGTAATTTATGATTCCAGTGTGAAAAGAGCTCTCCATGACACTGAACAATTTTCTGGTTTGTTAGAGAAGAAGCATTCTGCATTTCTGTGATCATTGTTGTGTCATTGTGGCAAGAAAATTCAGTCTATGATTTTGTATTGCAAAAACATTTTGTAGCAGTTTTGTTGTATTCAAGTAGTAGATTTAGAAAGACACCTGTGAAAATATTATTTTATTCTGAAACTCTTATGGTTTCAGAAGCAGATGTTTCAGCCCAATTGATAAATTAGTATTTTACAGCACAGGATAAAAAAAAACAAGGCAAGAAAAAACCTAAAATAATAGCCTTAATTGATACAGATTTAAATACTTTGTCATTGATTCATGGCTTAGAAGTTCATTAAAATGTACTAGAAAATAGTCCTACCTCAATAATTGCATCTAAATATTTACTCATATAAATAAAACAAAAATTAAAGTGAATCTTAGAGGCTTAGTCCATGCACACTGAATATTGCAAAAGGCCAATTTGCTCTAAGTGCTCTGAGTTGATTTTGAGAAAGACAATTGTCCTCAGCTAAATCACTAATTCTTACTGATAAAAATTTTAAAAAGCTTCATGATTGTCATTCAGATCACATGAATGGGAGAGATTCCATTCATGGGAAGAATAAGATTCAATAAAGCAACAAAAACCAAAACCCCTTTTTGTAAAATCTCCTTTCCAGATAAAAGGTCCATTATTTTCTTATGTGTCAATATCACAATATAAATAAATATTGTTTTCTAGACCATAACCTTTTTTATGTCTGTGTGTTCTTTGGCTTCCTGCTGTGTATTATTCATTTCAGGATATTCATCAAAGCGGTTTAACCTGCTCTTGCTCTGAAATATCACACACTTATTGGTCAAAAGAATAGTCCTTAGGGTATTACTGAGCAGCTTGTATTTTGCAGAACAACTAATATTCTCTACTTTGCAGTGATCTCAAGTCAGTACAAAAGGGGCTATATGTATTTTTATTACTTTTGTATTAAGGGGACCTCTTTTTTTTTAAATTAGGAATTTGCTGTGGTTTAACTGAAGTATGTCTGGAGGAATCGCTTTTGTTTCCTTTTAACCCATAAACTGTTGAAATTGTTTATGTGTCTTGAACAGGTGATAGATTTCAAAGGGCTTTCTCAACCAGTGACAGAAGAGCTCAGTCGAGGTAAAAACCCACTGAGCTTGCACTCTCTGTACAATAAGGCTGTCAGCAGAATGCACTGTCACTGTTGTATTTCCAGTTGTGATCACACTTTTTGGTTTTATTAGACATTTTAAATCCTGCTATGAATGCAAAGTCAAACGTTAGGAAATTTAAGGCATCTTAGGCAACTTTAGTTTGGAACCATTTCATATATGCAGTAAGAAGCTCTACCATTAAATAATAATTCTCCCTTCCCATATACCCTGCAAGAATCCATTTAGTGCACAAAATGGCATATGCATACTTAATAAGTGGTTACTCAATGTTTTGGTTTTTTTCTTTGTCACTCAGAAACGTGTAGCCATAAGCTTAATCGATTGCTCTAAGTACAGAATTGCCCCTGTGCACATGGCCGTCCATATGGTGCCTGTGAGACTGCCTTAGGAAGATTTCTGCCTTTCTTCTTACATCTGCAATCCCCCTCATCTGCTTCTGCACATGCCATGCTGAAGTAAAAGGTAAAAACATCCAGTAATATGAGTTGCCTTTGTTGTGATGTGGCATTTTGTATTTTGATTTGCATCTCTTGACGCTGTTGTACATCAAATCCCTGGCATATCATTCACTCTGAAAATAAGGAATGGAATATATTTGTTTTCTGTTACTAAGTCTCACCAAATTAAAAATCTCTGGCAGATGTATGAGGAAAGGTATCCGTTTTTCTAGGGCAGCATTTTTTCTGAAGAGCTTACCTTTCCTACTTACCATTTTCCCACATATACTTTCCCACCTCTGTACAAGGTGACATACAAAGTTCCATAAGCAACAGCTTCATAGTCTGAGCTTTTGCCATGATATCCTTCTGCACACACATGGCAAAAACTATGAAATTGAATCACTGTGATAACCTTTCAGAAGGGACAATAAGCAGAACTAGAAATTTTACATCCAACCTACAGACCAAAACTGAGCCAATCTGGTACATATTCAGTTTGTGTACAGGCAAAGCTCAGAGAGAAATCAGAAGTCACTGGTTCTTCTGGGATTCTGGCACTATATCCTATTTTAGCGAATAATTTTGATTGTTCCCTTTTTTTTACTTTTTCAGATATTTTTCTTCTGTTGCTGCTGAGTTAGTTGTTTGCTGCCCCATTTGCTAGACATTATTAAATCTTTATTAAATCTTTCATTCTGATTTATGTCCATTTGTCTGTAGCTTCCTGCTTAGCCATGCCAAGTTTGTTCCTAGACTGTTGTTTCTCCAGCTCAGTCTGTGCTCCTTCTTTGACTCTTCCTGTGCATATTATCCACCTGACACTTGTTCTTTTCCATGACTTTACAGTTCCTTCCTACATCTGTTATATTCTACTCTCAATCCATTCTTCTGAACATGTTTCTCCCCCTAGGTTTTAACTTTTGGGGGTTTTTGAAGCTGATTTCAATCTCCTGGCACTATAGATTCTTTTCTGATTTGTCCTGCATCCATCTTGCTCACTCTCAGTCCTGGTATGGCTTCATCAAGATAAGCTTTCCAAAATTTCAGCCTTCTCTTGGTCAGATGGTGAGACACTTTTGCCTTCTCCAACATCCATTGTTTCTTGGCCTCCCCAACATACTTAGCTCCCACTTTTAGTCCTTTTTTGCCAATTCTGTTTTTCCTTCCACACTCACACTTTCGATCTTACCATCAACAAGTTCAATTTAATCATGATTTAATTTAACATTACATTTTTCATTACTTTTCTAAAGTGTCCAGTTCCATCCTGTCTGTACACAAATAAGTCAATTTGCTTTTCTGGAAGAAAGTGGCAGACGAGAGATGAACTCCTTGTCTTGCAGCAGCCAAAATGAAAGGAAAAATAAGAGTCTTCATATAAATTAATATCAATTTGCCTTCTGGGGATGGCTTTATTCTAATTTTAGTGAGCTCTGTATAGCATGTATACTAGCACAAACTTTTCTGAAATCTTGGCATTAATATTGATCAAGTCTTGTTGGTCGTGCACGAATTCTGTTTTTTTCTGAAGTATAGTTTACAGTTAAAAGTAGGAAATATGTTTAAACTTAAGGAACAAATTGTATATAGGTATCATTAAAGTAATTTTATACCTAATTTCAATTTTGTTCAGACATTTCTGTATTACTGCAACCTCTCCTTGACCCCCTATTGTAGCAGAAAAGTTTTGTATTTATTTTTTTGTCCTTCCTTCTATAAGTCTTCATTGTTTGCCCAGAAACCTTTTTAAGAGAAAAATAGTAAATTGAAGTAAACAATTATCACAGAACATTTTTGAGAAAATAATTATATTTTGTTAATGGTCTAAGCAATTGAAAATGGAATTTTATTATATCAAGAACTTTATGATAAAAAACCTTAGTTGATCTTCTATTTGAAATCCTCATAAGTGTTCCTTATATTTGGATCTTACTGAAGGAATACCTGATAAGGAACTTGTGTCACTATCGGATACATAAAAATGAAAGTAAATAGTATTTTCAATGAAAAACCCAGTGTGCATTCCAAATGTGCCAGTGCAGCCCTTCTGCAGAATAGCAAACAGCTGTAGTCCTCAGGGCATGCTGACTTTCAAAAATGCGAACAGGCAATGTTTTAATAGGCAATCTTAAGGGAAAGGGTAGTCTCTCTTCCTGCAGAAGGACCATGGTGAAAATGTTTTCCATAACTATTTGACCTCTTTAAATACAAACTGGTCAGAATTGTTGGGGGTTTTTTTGTTTGTTTATTTTTTTCTCTTTTTTTCCCCCCACAGGTAGTGTGCTATTGTATAAGAAACTGAACAACATGGAAAAATGCAGAAATTTTCCTTTTTCTAGTTAAAAAAAAAATAA